>JAATLQ010037109.1:0-47789 GCA_013421005.1 Heliconius erato x Heliconius himera | reverse complement strand
TACCAGAGGGCAAGATACTATCAGCTCATTCTGCAGGAATCCAGGGCAGTACGCGAGGCAATTAAGAAATCGTTGGCGGTAGTTTGATATAATAATTATGTCAACTGACAGACAAATGCCACCTCAGTCTACCCGTGACCACGGACTACTGCAAAGTGTTCGAAACGTCGGGTTTCCAAAAATGTATAAAAATACAAAATATACGCGATTAATCCGGTTAAAATAGTTTTATTTAAAATCCTAATAATACATTTTTTTTATGCCACATATATACATCAGAGTAGGCACAAGTCTTGAAACTTAACACCGTGCATTATCTTGCTAAAGAGTGAAAATTAAATCAAATTCAAACAACCACAACCATCATTAACCAGACGTTCTTTACTAGCCCAGGGTCATCCCTCTTTTTATTTTTCTTACATATTTAAAACAAATTTTGTTTTATATTCTGTACAAAATTTATATCAATTTGATGACAATACAATTGAAGTATTTCAATTTCAAGCTTCAAAACTATTAAAACTATTAATTCTCATACAACCCTGTACTAATATGATGTTTGTACACACTTATAACGGTGTAATCCCAGCAGACAAAACGACTTTGGGGATGACTATTTATTCTGGAATTTAGACAAATGTTACAATTTGCCATGTTTTAGTGCTACTGTATAGTATTATGATGAAAATCACTTAGTAGTCGACATTTGAACTTTAACTACTGTGAAATTTAAAACACATTGAGTTTATGTTTAGTTGAAGCTAGCCGTGGCAAAATATTTAATATTTCATTTTCGTCGCTCCGGTAAGAGGGCAAAGTGCGGCGTTATGTTGCGACAATCAACACGCAATGTCCAGAATTCGGCAGATAGTGGGTAACGGAAGTGTATTACTAGGAACGGAGTATCTTAACACTTGGTACCTACCCTGCTTTATGCGGGATATACAGTGATGCTAAGAAAATAAAATGCGCTACGTAATAGACAGTTCCACGGTGTCGTAATAAGACAATGTTAACTCTTGCCAATGGTTTCGCCTTTGTGGTCATATAAAATATAAAATATATATAGAAATAGCTAAAAAATTTTGGTGGACATGTGACGTCCAAGTGCTCGATTAACGTAATGTAATGATTTGATTCAAAACAGTAGTTACTGAGATATTCACGCTCTACCAAACGAATATGTTAGTTCATAATATTAGTATGTTTAGTAATTATAAAAATATAGATAGTACCTATACATATATATTTTGTCTATTGGCAAGCTTATACATTCACAATTAGTATGTTTAAAAAAAACGAAGTATTACTATTAACTATAGCGAATTCACTGTTAATTCGGATTTTGAATTTCCGTCTGCTTGTCAGTCCGTTTGTCTACACTTTTTTTCTCCAGAATTCGTGTTGATATCAAGACAATTGTACTGTAACTGAGCAAGTGCGACTCACTCTTGACCGCTTTTTTCATGAAATACTCTAGCCGATTGTTATTAAAAATTATAATAAACATCATTATTTTATAGAGCAATACCCCTTATAGATTTTGATGTATTTATAGTGATTTATGTTTAGTTCTCAAGAAAAGCAATTTATCTTAGGTTTGAGGCATTTGAGGTTCTATAAGTAACTTATATTTTTCGTTTTCAAGCATTGGCATTGCCTTTACAATTGCTCGCTCCTTTGGAAATATTTTGAAATTGTGAAATTATTTTCGATTTCATTCTATTGAAGAATATTTCTAGCTGCAATGAGACGGTTGGTGGTTTTGTGTGGAAATTTCTTGTTAAATTTTGAAACAGATTTTAATATACGCTTAAGTAGCTATTTTATGTGTTTTGTGAAAAAAGATATATTAGTACATAGAAATATATTTTGTATATAATATCGTAATTATACAAATAACACCTACTTTAATAAGTGAACATTAGTTTATTATTTCGAAATTTAGAATTCAATATAGCCTATAGTAATTTATAAAGTTTCACCTATTTTGAATAGTTTTATTTGAAATTCTAAATATAAAAAAACCCTAACAAGGTTTCAGATCTAAAATGCACGAGTATTCCGCATGTAACAGAGTAGGCAGAGACAACCTAGTGTCAAGATCGAGACATTGCGTGTTAAGTGGCGGTGCTCAACGCCGCTCCATATCTGAACAGTAAAATAATTAATACCTAAATTTGGTTCATACTCACAATGTACTGATAAAATGAATACTAACATTCTCATAACAAATTCTAATAACAAAGGCGGTACTAATTTAGTTTTATAGTAAAACCTGTATAGACTAAGCTTTAATGAATATTAATGCTATAATATCATTAGGGGAGACTGCGGTGAAAGGGGCACATTGTTGCCCATCTCATTGCTATGTTAAGAACGTTATCATGAAAAGTTTTTAATAATTACTTACTTAGTTCTAGAGCCAAGACTTATTTAGCTTATTTTCAATAATAAGACATGGCGCGGCGTTGGGTTATGCCAGTCAACATGCAGTGTCACCATAATTGGTGCGTGAGAAACAAAGTATCTTATTATTGGGTTCTCTGTTTACCCTGCTGTAAAAAAAATAATATGAAGCTTAAAGCTAATAAAAGAAATAAACTTACTTGGCCAGTAACTTATGAGGCCAGTCGTAGCGCAGCGGCACGAAGTGTGACTGTAAAACCGACTGCTGGTTCGATCCCCACTCGAGGAGATAAAATATTTACTTAAATTTATATTTCCATTTCTTCGCTCTGGTGTCGAGGTTAAGCGCGGCGTTGAGTTCTGCCACTCAACACGCAATGCCTCCAGAATTCGGCAGAACGTCAGAAACGGAGTGTCTTAACACTAGGTTCCCTCTGCGTACCCTGCTGTGTGCATGATACAGCGTGAAATTGATAAAAAAAAACTTACTTGGCCTAGTCATATACAATAATTATTATAATATGAAATGTGGTAAAGGGTTCAAAATCAAATTGTATGTAAGCACATAAGAAAAATTGTAAAGATTATACTTTCCTGTAAACATGAGAAAGGTATCCTTTATAGTTTATATATTTATATTTTTATTTTATAAAAATATAACTTTATATTATAAGTATATAGCCTATCGTGTCAAAGTATATCCTCTGACTGGAAACGCAGTTGTGAGTTCGATTCTCACTTGAAGGAATGAATTATCTCTACACCCTTGTAACAAGACATAGCGTGACGTTGAATTCCGCTACTCAAGACGCAATATTTTTTGTAAGGTTTTTTTAAGATCGTAGTGTTAAGACCTTAACACTAAGATCTTAAAAAAACCTTACAAAAAATCCCTCTACATATCCTGCTATAATATGCAGGATACAACCTGAAGGTAAAAAAAACAAGAGATTGAATTTGGGTATTTAAACTCAAATAGTTTAAATGAAGTTACAATATCCCCAGCAGTCAGCCTAGCTTGTCTAAACTAATCTACACCAGTCTTAGTGTCAGTAGCCTTGTCTTACACTGTTTGTATTTCGAACTATGTATAGTAAGTAGAATCTTCTATTATAATATAACCTATTAATAAATATTTGTGTAGTGATTTATACAGCGGTTGTCGGTTCGATTTCCAAGTAAAATAATGATATAATTTCGAAAACCAAAGATCTCTTTATATTATCAGCTTCACGCTGTATCCCGCACACAGCAGGGTAGGCAGAGGGAACCTAGTGTTAAGACACTCCGTGCCCCACTTCCCGCTGAGTTCTGGGGCATTGCGTGTTGAGTGGCGGAACTTAACGCCGCGCTTTGCCTCGACACCAGAACGAAGAAATGAAAATATAAATGTAAATAAATATTTCACTTCCTCGAGTGGGGATCGAACCCGCAACTAGTCGATTTTACAGTCACACTTTGTGCTTCTGCGCCACGACTGGTCTCCTTATATCATAATTTGGATTTTTTCCTAAGTTTTTAATAAAACCGTGAATGTTTTGTAAAATATAGAATTTGAACCTACCCCGCTTTTTTTAAAAAAGTATATTTCTAAATAAATATATATAAATAAAGAAAATGTAGGCAAATTCATATAAAACACCCTAGTCTATTCAAAAATATCCTAGAATAGAAAGCTAGTCGGACATCTGGCACATTCTGCATTATTAAGTAATACTATAACGTCACGTTTCCAACATAATTTAGTCGGAGTGACCCTGTAGCGAGTTATTGCGGATCCTGCCAGGAATTATCTTTTTTTTCGTGCTGAACCTACTAATATTAGACGGCCTTTGAATTTATTTTTATTCTAATGTAATTAGCCAACTGGTCGCTTTGGTAAATATTTTTTTTAATATTTAATATTTTATTCTGAACCCGTTGTGGCGCAGGGAAGGGTGTGACTGTAACGCTTGTAATGTTGTGAGTTCAATCTCCACTCGAGGAAATTAATTTCTATATGTTAATATTTTTATTTCTTCGTTCTGGCAGTCTGGCACCAAGGCAAAATCGGATATGAAACATTTGGCGGAAAGAGAGTTTCTTAATATTAGGTTCCCTCTGCTTAGTCTGCTGTGCGAAATACAGCGTGAAGCTGTAATTTTTAAAATATTATTCTAGACTTAGAACATTTTTTTTTCAGTCATGCTTTTTTCATCATTTCAATCTTAAAACTGTCGTTTAAAGTCACACAGACGCTGTCCCATGAAGTCATAAAGGTCCCTGAAAAAAAAAATACTCTACTCAACGTTTAAATGTAACAATTTTTTGATCTGTATTTTAACCATATAATAAATATATATGGTAAACCAACCAACCAAACCAACCATATATATGGTAAATAGAAAACATGAAAATTTTATAAAAATCTACCCCATAATGGGAATAAAAATCTGTTTTATTTTATTTTATTTTTTTTCAAGAGGTCAGTCGTGGCGCAGCAGTACGAGGTGTGACTGTAAAACCGACTGGTTGTGAGTTCGATCCCCACTCGAGGAGATGTAATATTTACTTAAATTTATATTTCCATTTCTTCGCTCTGGTGTCGAGGTTAAGCGCGGCGTTGAGTTCTACCACTCAACACGCAATGCGTCCAGAATTCGGCAGAAAGTGGGGAACGGAGTGTCTTAACACTAGGTTCCCTCTGCCTTCCCTGCTATGTGTTTTTTTTTTCAACTAAATGATAAGCCTCTACAATAATAAGCATTAAAATCTGACAGCACAGTGTACAACTCTACATACAGTACTAGTTAGTAGTATAAGAGAGTCGATGGTAGAGCACAATGGACGGAGTTATGGAATAAATCACCTCCAAGCGGGAAATTGCTGACTCGCGGACGCCGGCGCCGGTAGTGATGTAGCGATACTTGTATCGATGTGTTATTTTATTTTTATGAAAATAGATAATTTTAATGTTTGGTAATGAATTTTGGAACGATAGGGTGGAATTATTACATTCTTTTAAAAATGCTAACTGTGTGAAAAATTTTAATTCTCTTTAAGCTTGCACGCATCAATATAGGCAAATTCTAGTGTTAAAGCATTGCGTTCCCCTATTCTTACTGAATTCTGGAGGCTTCGGCATTGGCATTGTGTTGAGTGGCAAAATTCAACAAAGCACTTTGCCTCGTTACTAGAGCAAGGAAATGAAAACATTAAATATTTAATTTCCTGGAGGGGAAATCGGACTCATTACGTATCGCGTATAGAGAGAGTCACTCGCTTGTGCCCCTCCACCGTTATTAGCCCTAATATATATAATGTGCAATTAAGTTTTTTAATAAATAAATAACATAAACATTACAAGTGAATCAAATTTAGTTTCCTTAATTTTATTAGATTCTTACAAATAAACCTAACAAAAACCGTTCGACATAATACCATCGACGTTTCCCATCTCTAAATGTAGCGTCATCTAATTTCCGCGGCCCCGCAGGAGCCTCGACGAGTGCGTTGTCAAACTACGATACACTTTGCGAGCAGCGGCGGTCGCGTACAGTGTGTAAGTGAAATTCAGTTTGGAGGGTTCATTGGGAGTGAATGATTCGCGGCGCGCTGTTAATATAAGTTTTGGGCGACGATACTTGACTTCTGTTAAAAGTAATTCGAATAGGGCACAGACGTTGAAATATATTTTTCTTGTTTTTATTTTTTTTTAATTTACAGTTTTTTTTTTGCGTCACGCTTGTATACTGTAATATAGCGGGGTAGGCGGAGGGAACCTATTGTTAAGACAGTCTATTCTCGTTAAGGCACTTGCTTTCCCCACTTTCCAAGAAATTTTCGAAGCATGGTATATTGAGTGACAGAGTTTAACGCCGCTCTTTGTCTAGTAACCATATTTCTCAAAAATTGAGTGAAAAGCAGGGAATAGTGTGTTAACACTAAGTTTCACTTATTTACCCTGTTTGATGCCGGATAAAGCGTGAAAGTAAAAAAAAGTCCTATAACCTTTCTGCTGCGCATATCAACACCAAGGTTCCTCCGTACAAAGATACATATATCTCTTCTACGCGACTTGTCAGGTGATTTTATTTTTATGGCCGCGTTCGCACCCCTCTAACAAATAGTGCCACTTGACTCTACTATCTTGTTTTTATACTTATTATCTTTTGAATGTTGCAATGTAGAGTAGATAGCTTTTTTAAAATGTAAGATGTAGTATCGTAGTTGTGAACGCTATGGGTTTAATTCCAACTGCTTAATAAAGATTTTAAATGACATGGTTATGGCAAACATAGTACGTTAAATCTCAACAATAAAATACGTATATTTTACACGTTATAGGTTTTTTTTTTGTTACAATTTTTTACGTATGTTAAAATCGATATTTTAGGTGATTAGGCAAATGAATTTTTTGCACGACGAATTGTTCAACACAATTGAGTGTGGAAATAATTATTGTATACAATGAGATGTTTCCCACTTCTGGTAACTTTAATTACTCAAAACCTAATTAACACAAAACCACCTAATATTATGATTGCAAGCAAAAAGCTAACACATTATGAAGCTATTGTATATGCCTTTAAACATCTTGTTTGCTCATTAAAAGTACATCCCTAAATTAAGATAGATAGAATGGAAGCAATAAAACCAGATTGCCGGATACCGAACATGTACTCGTAAACAAAGGCGTAACAAGCAAGCAAGAAAATTATCTTGTGGAATTTGTTGAAATTTTAATCAAAAACATTCTTGGCATGCTTTTCTTTGCGCCGGTCTTTCAAATTTATGGGTCCATCAGTGAGGATGTTTTGTTATTTTTTTCGTATGTTTGTCATAAGCTAATTTATATAAGTTTGTAGTTTAAAAATTTATATTGAGTATACTTTTTTAATTTTTATATAGTCCCGCAATAAAGAAGTTGATTGGTTGAGGCTCTATTGATCCTATACTATTTATTGATACACTAAGTAAGTGACACACAAAAAAACCACTCACCACGCTCGCTTCTATAGGTAAACTCTACAATGTGGATAAGAGTACAACAATGTAGCGCTTACTTGTAGCTACACCGGTGGCGCAGTGATACAGATACTGTAAATGCGACGGTTATAGTTTCAATCACCGCTTGTGGGAATCATTATATTTAATTTATTTTAATTCTTATTAGCTTCACGCTGTATCCCGCATACAACAGGGTACGCAGAGGGAACCTAGTGTTAAGACACTCCGTTTCCAACTTTTTGCCGAATTATAGAAGCTTTGCGTGTTGAGTGGATATTTATGTAGTGCGTATAGAGTAAATATTTCATCTCTTCGAGTGGGGATCGAACCCACAACCAGTAAGTTTTATAGCTACACTTTGTGCCCCTGCGCCACAACTGGCTTCATTTTCATTCTTCGATCTGATATATTAAAATAGCAAACATAACTTTTAAAGCCGCGTTAAGTTACGCCACTTTTATGAAAATTGGTGGAAAAGTGCTTTAATATTTCTTTTTCCATTCGCGTAAACTGCTATGGAAGAAAACGTGATGCTGTATACATGTATCGTCACATGACATTTACCAATTTAAAAGCTTTCTTAGTTGTCAATTTTGAACAAAAATAAAAAGCAATGAATACCAAGCAAACTCTTATCATAATATTTAACCAACGTTTAGTGAATATAAATATAAAGCTACTCCATTTTATCCCATCTTAAATAAAAATTAAACTCTACAATAACGCCACTCTACATGGAGTTATAAAAGTCTAATAATACTTTCCTTCAACAACCTGTTTCGCTGTAGCCTCTGTTTATCTGCCATGACGCTATATTCTTTAGGATACCAACTCAATTAGCTAATGAAAATTCACTCTGATTAAAGATTTCCTCTGGAACTTAGAGCTGTTTTTAAATTATGTAAGAAAATTCTCGGTAGTATTTTTAAATTAATTTTTATACGGGATCAAGGTTTTCTGTAATAATGTTATATAAAATTTTAATTTCAAATTCATTTAAATTTCATATAAAAAAGGAATCGTGAAAGTCGATTTTATTTTAAATGTTGTGTTTAGTATATTATTATGATGCAGATTTCATAGCTATATTCGTTATTATAATAATTCACCTTTTGTATATTTGGTTTCTATAGTTATTGATACCAAATATAAAAATACAGCCCACAGCAGGTTAGGCAGAACGAACCTAATGTTATGACACTCCATTTTCCACTTTCTGCCGATTTCTGGAGGCATTGCGTGTCATTGGTAAAACATTCCGTTCCACACGTACCATCCAACTATTGAGACACTGCGTGTTAATCGACGGAGCTCAACGTTTCGTCTTTTTTTTATGGAAAAGACAAATCAAACGAGCGTTCGGGTCACCTGATGGTAAGTGACTACCGCCGCCCATGACCCTGTGCTACACCAGAGGAGCTACAGGTGCGTTGCCGGCCTTTAAAGTGGGTTGGGCGCCGGAGCCCGGCAATACCTAATGCGAAAAGCAGTCGCATAAAGCCACTATACTTCACGCCGGTTTTAAATGCCGGGGGTGGTAATGATCGGGTCGAGTCTGCCCATGCGTGTTGCCATTGCTGGCGACGTGACTATATTATTCTCAGGATGATCCTATTCTAGGCCGGGATCACACGGCAAAAAATTGTCTCGTTACCAGAGCGAGGAATTTATTCACAAGACCGAAGACCGAGCAAGAATCGAACCCACAACGGTCACGTTTACAGTCAGTCAGTCAGACGCTGTACCTCTGCACCAAAACATTGAGAAATACAACAAACAAGCAACTAAACGCAAACAAATTAAGTAAGAAAATCCACAAAACACTCTAGAGTATAGACGCTTTACTATTTCCTCGCAGTCATCATTTCCCAAACAATATTCTCCGTGACGGTTCTCCCGCGAGACCTGCAGTGCACGGTGAATGGCAAATTCAAATTACATTTTAAAAATTCTTATTTGTCATACAGATTTATGAGATTTTTCTATATTCTTGAGGCAAAAGGGTTTCTTTTTTCTTATAGAAAAATATATTTTTAACAAGTGTTTTAAAAGCATCTCCATTAATAATGTTGACGGTTGATGCAAAAAAATAACTAAATTTATTTGAATTTCTATTTGTTTTAATAAATATACATTTTTATATATATTTTCATATTATAGAAACAGCAAAATATAAAATAATAGCAATTCATTTTATAACTAAATATTTAGGTGTATATTTAATAAGTAAATGATATCAGTCTCACAATAAATGATACGGCAATAATAAGATAAAGCCCACGGTAATATATTGTTCGTAGAAATTAAAAGAATTATAGTCTTGTGGTCACCGTCCATACAACATATATAAACATGCTGTCTGAATTTAGGAAAATGAAACTTCTTTATTTATTCCATTCCTTCTTTGATCAAAATTCAAGTGGTAATATTGATAAAAGTGATTTTGATGTTGCACTGGAAAATATAGCCAAAATGAGAGGCTGGACTCCTTCTGAAGAGAAATATAGAGAAACACGAAGTGTTTTGACAAATATTTGGGAATCCCTAGTTAAGACAGCAGATGCCAACCAAGATGGACAGGTTTCTATTGAGGAATGGCTAGAAATGTGGCAAGAATATGCAAAAAATCCAGGCAAAGCTTTTGAATGGCAGAACCTGTATTGCAAATTCATATTTGACTTACAAGATGACGGTGGCGATGGAAGTATAGACGTTGAGGAGTTTGCGAATGTTCTCCTGTCTTTTGGTCTTCTTAAAGAAGACAGTGTGGTTGCCTTTGAATTTATGTCCCGAGGAAAGAAAACCATATCATGGAAAGAGTTTCAAGAGTTGTGGAAAGAATATTTTATATCTGAAAATCCTAGCGATCCTGGCAATTATATTTTTGGTTCTGCTACCTATTGATCAGAACTAAGTTGCTTAATTTAAGTGTTAATATTTTCTTAAGACTAATAATATAAATATACATTATTTATTTACTCTGCCTTGTTTTTTGTTTTTTAATTTTAACTTTTATTAACTGCCACTCCACGTTACTCACACGCTTTCTCCATATAAGTCCTAAGTCCTATTATTATGACATTATTTGTCACTATTATTAGAGACCATTTGTGGTGCAGAGGCAAAAGCGTTCAATTCTAAACGTTTTATAATAATAATTTATTTTTTACATTGAGAAACGGAAAATGTCTCAATGGTGTCTTAATAGTTATTTGACTCACAATATTACGAATTTCTATAATAAAAAAGAATCAGCTAATCAGCAGTAGACAGAGGGAACCTGTGTTAAGATACTCCATTCCCCACTTCCCGCCGAAATCTGAAGTCATTGCGTGTTGAACGGCGGAACTCAACGACGCGCTTTGCCACAAAATATACATTTAAATAAATATATCATTTCCTCGAGAGGATAACGAACCTACAACCAGTCGATACACTAAATAAATAGTATCTCTAAGGGGCGAGTTGGGTTAAAGAAGATATTAAAGTACTGACTACTTTAAGTTAAACCCCTACATGTTCCCATACGTTCTTTAAAAAAATACCAACAAAATTCAATCGGGACAAGATAACAAAATACAATAATAACCTAATCTCCTCCTAATTTCATAATAAATGGTTAATACGTCCCGCAGTCCGTCACGTACTCTGATAGCGTGTATTACGCGATAAGATCACAATCGTTTAATCACGCAAAGTGTGCTAATGAATGTTTCCCTATTTGTCGTTGATATCGTGAATCGTTCGAGATATTTGTTGTATCTAATTACATTATTGTAATTATGTATTTGTATTCTGTTTTTTATAGTTTCAAGCTTTTTTCTCGAATAGCAATATAGATAGAATCTATTGTTAAATCACTTTGTACCCCACGCACCATTTAATTTTCCAGACATTATACGTATTAAGTCCTTGATCTTAGAAAACACAGTATCGATGATACTGGGGGAAGGTCACGTAAAAAGGAAGAGGACTCCCCAAAAGTCATGTACGAAGATGTTGATGACAGTGGACAAGGTGAAATAGGTATGTGGAGACCGTAGCGTAATTCAACGCCACGATGTTTCTTGTTATCACGAGATATTTTTTTAACGTCACGCTGTATCCTGCAAAGAGCATGGTTGGCAGAGGGAACCTGGAACCTACTGTAAAAATACTTTATCCACATTTACACTTCCATTCTCCACTTTTCGCCGAATTCTTGAGGCATTACGTGATGAGTAATAGAATTAAATACTGCGCTTCTCCTTGTTACCCAAACGAGAAAATAAAAATATTAAATATTTCATTACCACGACTGGAAACGAACTCACAACTCTTTACCACTCGCCCTTGCGCCACAACGGCCTCGAAATAAAAGCTCTCTCTACGCAAAAAAAAAACCGCGAAGATAGAAAAAAATCAAGACGAACGGCAGTTTAAGTTGCCCACATACATAAAGGTATAGCCGTAGACATATTACAAATGTATTTTTCATCGTGCGTTATAAATAACGCTTTAACCCTCCGCTGCTGGCGGCCCCAGGGCGAATTAACATTTCCTTTCGATTGTGAACGTCTCCCGCCCTGGGAAGGCATTTTACGAAACACGTTCACTTGAAACAACTTCATCTGGCCTTTGAGTGGCATTTGTTTATTTATGTTGTCTTCACTAGCATATGCCTGTTACTTTGCTCTAATGAAAACTCTTTGAAATAACTATGTTGTAAATGACAAGCAAGTCTGACAATAGTCAGTCAGTAGTATGTAGTCCTTTATAAAATCATAAAAATATTTTTTTCAAATCTGTATTTTTAACATTTTTAAAGTGTTACTCCACATTTAGATTAAAAAATTCAGATTAGAAATTTGAACGTAGCAGGACAAGACGTATGGCTCAGTGGTCAGAGCACGTGGTCGGTTTCCAGGAGACGCGGGTTGGAGTCCCGCTACGTTGAAATTTTTATAAGTTTTCTAAATAAATATTTTTCTGACCAATATTTCCTAAGTCATATTTAATCTTTATATATAATAAGACAGTAAAAATATTTTGTCTGTACATTTAGTAATTTTGACTGAAATGGATAGAGGGACACTTAAAAAGAATAATAAAAAGCAAAAAGATTTTTTTTGAATTTCTTGTCTGTCTGTCTGTCTGTCGACATATTTCTGTCCGCATTTTTCTCTGAAAGTACTGAACCGATTTACTTGAAATAAATTCTCAAACTCAATTTAACTACTAAAGCTTAGTTCATCAAAATCAAAAAAAAAGTTATCGTCATTTGAATGAGCTCAATGCACCGTGAAGCACTATTATATAATATTTTATGCAACAAAGTAAACAAAATTGAATTGTTAGTGGAGATTACCTTCATAAATCATAACAGTTAAGTTTAAGTCGTAATTATTTCAACACAGAGATAAAGAACGATCTTGAAAGAAATACCAAGTAAATACAAAGATTTTTTGGTTGGTTCGTTCATATAATATATGTAACTAATTTAAAAACTGTACAGGAGTTAATATGCAATTATTACAGTTATTTTATAAAGAATATTATGAATCCTTCAAATCAATAATTTAACAGTTAAGGCTGTTTCTGAATGAGTAAATTAAATTATTAACTGAAATCAGCACATTTAACAGAGTATATTATATAGGTAAAAAGAACATAAAGTTACAAAAATATATACGTGTAATAAATAATTAGCTTTATGTATATTTTATAAATATCAAATATCAACAATTGTCGTGTTTTTTTATTTAAAACAATCAAAAAATCTTTGACGATAATGTTGTAAAAAAATCATATTAGAAGTCATTATAGTTGTCAATCAATTGTGCATATTAAATCAATAATCATGTATTTTAAACGGGCGAAGCCGTGGGCGAGCCGCTATTGGGAAATATGAATAAAGTTAGAATAAACATGTTAGTTGTTTATTTAAACAAAGGCGAGTTTAAGATTCACTTGCACAAAAAATATAATACTAAAAATATTGCAGATTTAAGTATATTTGTTTATTTTGTGTAATAAATTACTAAGTGGTGCTGGGGTATGATCTTAATGAGAATAAGTGTCTAGACACTAGGTTCCCAAATTCCTTCGGCCTACCCTGCTATGTGCAAAGTACAATATGGAACAAAAAAAAATAGGTCTACAGAAGACCTCCCAACACGAATCGATAATATATAAGTAAACATATATCCATCTTGAATACTATTAGTTTAGTCCATTCAAACGCTGTAGCAGAGGGAATAATGTCATAATCAAGTCGAGATTGTTTACCTTATATGGGCACCTTATGTGTAATCCAATAACAATGCCTCGAGGATGACCGATGACGGCGCATGTCAAGGGTTAAGAGCCTTTTATAAATTACGATTGATTTATTTGTATTTCTATAATATTTTCAAATAAATGATTATTATATTTAAGGATATAAGTGTTATATATTACGCAGCGTTCTCGGCACATGCAGAGGGCAACACGCATACAGTATGAAGCTAAAAAATGTATATTATATATTAATAATACGGAGACCAGTCGTTCCGCAGGGGCACGAACTGTGACTGTAAAAGCGACTGGTAGTGAATTCGATCCCCTCTCGAGGAAATGAAATATTTTATTTAATTTATACTTCTATTTCTTCGTTCTGGTGTCGAGGCAAAGCGCGGCGTTGAGTTCCTTCATGCAATGAGCAATGCCTCCAGAATTCGGCGGAAAGTGAAGAACGGAGTGTTTTAACTCTAGGTTCCCTCTGCCTATCCTGATGTGTGCGGGATACAGCGTGAAGCTGATTAGATTATATATTAATATTATACATTGATGTCATTGTGATGCAGCAGCACAGTGTTTAGTTGTAAACGAGTCGGTTTCTAGGTTTGCTTTACCCATTTACTATAAGTAACTAATAATGATCTTATATTGTTATTTAATATCTTTATGGTGGGGAAAGGGTAGGGATTGCGCAAATACAGCTATATTAGTTGATTTCATACACATCTTTATTTAAAGTTGTGAACCTTTATATTATATCCGGGACACAATATAAATACTTAACACATTACGATTTCTCTTTTCAATCTTCAAGAACAATATTTTGAAATTATCCAGAAATATTTCCACAGTATTAACAAATACTAAAAAAAAAGATTTCTTAACTTTAAAATACAAATAATATAAATAATAAATCTTGTAAATTATCGTCGTAAGTAGTATCGTGCCCGTCTCGTCGTGTATAATACAGATATTAATGACCGCTACAATTGCGGTAGTAAGTGTATTTCTATGTTGCTTGCCTTAAGCTTTTCATAAGCTTATCACAATATGTTGGAATTAAAAGGATTGTATGTCCTAAGGTTGTCGGATCAAAGGTTGCTTGATTTTAAATTATTAGATGAAGTGTACATGTTGACGCCTACGCCATCGTGGCACAGGGGCACAAGGCTACGACGGTGTATGCGACATTTTGGTGTTCGATTCCCTCTCGATGCCGACCGCAACCAACCAAGCCAAATAGGAATATGAACCAAACCAAAGAGGATCGGAGTACCTTAACATCAGGTTCCCAGATTCACTCTGCATAACCCGTTTGTGAGGGCAACAGCGTGAAGCTATGATTCAGTGTAGAGTAATAACACTTGAATAATTGATGGACAGTTTAGAATATGGACACTAAAATGGATATTTATGTGTGTAGGTTGGAAAGAAGTAGTAGCAACGCGTCGGTTGCGGTCTCGATTTCCCATCGAGCTCCTCTCGACGAACTATTGTAAATTTCAAGTAAAATATGTCAATGTATGCGGTAAAAAATACAACCTTTGATAGTGTCTTCTGCAATATTTGGTATCGTTAAGTTCATTGTTTTTTCTCAAAACTTAACTAAAACTTTATCAAAAATAGAAATCAAAATGATTTATGATTAATTTACACATTTATTAATGTCGAATGGAAAAAAATCTCAACCACGACAGCCAGTAGTTGAAAAAAATTAAAAACTAACAATCTAAATCACTGTGCGATGTAAAGCATTGTACACAACCGAGTCTCGCGTTAACTGATTTATAGCTGTATATAAACAAAGGGGCGGGTGGAAAAGCAACACATTCTGTTTTCATTTTACAGTTTGCGAAATAAAAAAAACGCTTCCAGTCACAATCCCAACGTATCGATAATCCTTTAAATTTGTGCAAACATATGTCAGATTTTTTAAAACTCAATAAAGCAGTTGACGTTTCTGTTTCGATGCTGTTTTAGTTTTTTTTTGATTTCACGCTATATCCCATATGCAGCTGGGTATATGGGAGAAGGGAGAAAATAGTGCCTGAATTCAATGCCATCCTTTGACTTTTGACTCATTTTTTCTATTGAGAATCGAACTCACGACCATAGCTGTTACAATCAGATATCTAAATCTGTAGGTGACTAAAATATGAGATATTTTAATATGAATTACTTTATTGAGGCCGTTGCGGCCCAGGGGCACAAGGGTGTGACTGTAACGTGACGATTGTGGATTCGATCCCCACTCGAGGAAATGAAATATTTTACTTAAAATTTATATTTCCATTTCTTCGCTCTGGTGTCAAGGCAACACAATGCCTCCAGAAAGTGGGGAACGGAGTGTCTTAACACTAGGTTCCCTCTGTCTACCCTGCTGCGTGCGGGATATAGCGTGAAGCTAATTTAATTTTTTTAAATTTTTTAATTACTTTATCCACCTTTGTAAAATTGTTATATCTTATAAATTTTAGGTTCATTAAATATTCATTCAATTGGGAATTAAATAAAAAATGGAAAAATCCACTTCCAAAGTAACTATAGTTAAATAAGAATAAAATACTGAAATTACGAAAATAAAACAGTCAATAAGCATTAAACGGAAAGACAATAGAACATTGACATTTTCCAATAGGTTGCGTCAGTCGTCGGTACTAGCGTTAAATTGATAAATATAGGTCGATTTACTCTAATCTTCTGGAAGAACGAGAAAATTGAGGATATTCTTGGACAGTGCAGGCTCATTGTTAATTTAGTTCAAGGAATAAGGTCAAAGCTAGAAGTGTGCCAGAGGATATTTTTCTAGCTTCACGCTATATCTGTATATATAGCTTGTGCAGATTAGGAAAGGGGAACCTGGGAACCTAGTAATAAGACATTCCGTTACCATTAATGTCGTCATTAATGTCACTGTCGTTTTAAAATTTCCGCCGAATTTATTGCACGTTGAGTTGCGGAGTTTAACATCACACTTTGTTTCGTTATTAGCAGGGACATGAAAATAATTTGAATGTAAAAAAATTTCAAAGTGTCATTTAAGCCCATGAATGTAGAAATCAAAATAATTATTAAACCCACAACTATCGACTTCAGGCATCACAAATGCATCTCAATAATATTATTTATCTATTTGTCATTAAAAAATAGATCTTCTAATTTAAATAGGTGCGTTAATACTAAAACTACTAAACAAAAGAACAATAGCAACAGAATTCACCAAAGAACTTCTAAATATTACCGAACTCGAGGGACGATTACGATCTACAAAGACAAATTTCCAACCCAGTTGCTCTCACATAAGACTTTGAAATGTATTATAGGCAGGCAATGGCTTGATTGTTTCTGGGAATTGCCTCAACTTTTTGGTAAATTGTTGAAATTCTTAGTGTGTTAACTGATTTTGATATTTTAAATGGTTATTTTTGTTAGTGGGTGTGAGGAAACAGAGTGTCTTATACTAGGTTCCCTCAGTCTCTCTCTTCTGAGGAAACAAATTATTTTTCTACCATTTTTTTTAAATACAGAAATGAAAAACATATGATGGTAATACGTGAAGTTAGATGTTCGCTCGAAAAGCTATTGTTGTTATTTATTTATTTTTTAGCTTCACACTGTAGTCCGCACATAGTAGAGTATGCAGAAGGAACCTGGAAACCTAGTGTTATACCTCTCCGTTCCCCAGTTTCTACTGAATCTTAAGTGGCTGGGGACTCAACGCCGCGTTGTGCCTCGTTATCGAAGAAATAAAAATATTAATTATTTCAATCCCTAAATTGGGGATCGAATCCACAATCATCGCGTTTACAGTCGCTTGTATCAAAGCGTTAGGCAAAAGCTGAATACATAGAAATCCTAAAAATGATAAAAAAATCTTTATTGTAAGAATTTTTAAGATTTTTTTAGCTTCACCCTGTATCCCAAATATATCAGGTCAGTCGTGGGAATTTAATATTAAGAAAGTTAATTCCAAATTTTCCGTCCTATTCTTAGACATTGCGTAAAAAGTAGCAGAGGTCAACGCCGCGCTTTTATTTTCATACCAGAGAGAGGAAATGAAAATATTTCATAACTCCGAATGGAAATCGAACCCACAAACAATCAGGACAATATGCTGCTGCTTCACAAGACCATCATAACATGATAGCATAAGTAACAATATTAATGTAAATAAAAAAAGTAGCATTAAAAATTCAGCAGCATCTTCAGCGTTTGATTTATGGTAATCTGTGATACGGTCCCGTCAACTTGGGGAACTTACATTGTTTGCGTTTTATCATACTGTTTGTGAGTTCCCTTTGAGTAGTTACAATTTCTTTTGACTGCTGCTGGAACTTTTGTTTTTGAAAGTTCTTTGCAAATTTTGCTTCCATATTTTGAGCGCTCTTAGTATATTTTGACGTGACGTCTTATGAATTGATGAACGCCTGAATAGAACAAATAATAGAAAGAGGATCGGCTTTCATGTTCGGTTTGTGCAGCATCTATTTATACATTGTTTCTTGTAATTAAAATGAATCAAATAAACAGCTTCACGCTCTATCCCGCACACTGCAGGGTAGGCAGAGCGAACGTAGTGTTAAGACACTCCGTTCCCCACTTTCTGCCGAATTCTGGAGGCATTGCGTGCAGTCCTGCCACTCGGCAGGACTCAGCGCCGCGCTTGTCCTCGACACCAGAGCGAAGAAATGGAAATATAAATTTAAGTAAATATTTCATCTCCTCGATTGTGGATAGAACCCACAACCAGTCGGTTTTACAGTCACACTCTGTGGCCGTGCGCTACGACCTTTCTTGTTATTAATGTGTATAATTTAAGTGAAAGACTATTTGAATGAACGAGTACAAATAAATCTTAATTAATCGAAAATAAATATATTTTTTAACTAATCCCTTCTTTCTATTATATAAAAAAGTGATCATTCTGTGATAATAATTTAATTCTATTAATAAAGGTATGTGTGTTTTCATCTATGTTTCTCAATACCATACTTTATCTACCAGAGCAAGAAATTTCTAGGATCTGAATTCGTAACCTAAAGCTAATCTTCAATGACATTAAACAGTCTACAGTGCCACACAAGACAAACTTTACTTAATAGGATAAGAAGTCATTTAAAGTTAAGCTGACAACGTGTTAAAGTTTCCTAAGCTTCTATCCGCTATCGGACACAGCAGATTCTAATGACTATTGATATGGTATTAAAGAAATTGACTTTTACATATCTACTTAATATTGCAAAGTTGAAGTGTTTGTTTCATTGAACGCGTTAATCTCAGGAACTAATGGTCCGATTACGAAAAAATATGTTTGTGTTGGACAGTTCATTTATTGAGGAAGGCTAGCTATATTATTATATGGCGTTGATAGTTTAGAGTAAACCACTGTGCTTACGATTAAGGTAACCTCGCGTACTTAATTTTTTATATCTTTTATATCCATTTCACCATGGAATGGATAGCTTAAATTATGTTTAATATTTATACTTTAATAAAACAAATACACGTTATATACGTGTATTTGTTGTGTAATTTAAATTTTATATGGAAAATTAACAAAAAACCTTCGAAAATTAACTTACTACTGTCTATTTTATAATATAACGGGACGAAAAGATAAACAAGTAAATCAAAGTAAACAAACATTCACCATTCTCTTTTTATGTAAATTCAAAAAAGATCCCACCACGAGGTCCTCATCCGTTCTATACAATATAATTTCGCGTAAACTACAATAGACGGCCGTATCCCCGAATCCTGTAAACTTGGAATAATATTAACAAAAGTCTTGTTAAAATTAAACCGTCCAAATCCGTCTGGCTCAATCTCAAAAAACTTTATTTTTCTCTTTGGAAAGATAGATAATCAAAGAGATATATAGCATCGTAGGGTCTTCATAGTGCAGTAGCGCAGCTTCTTGTTGTAAGATGCCGGTTGTGAATTCGATTTTCAATGGGGAAAATATTATTTTTTCATTTCCTCGCCATTGAAAGACGACATATGCAGCGTCAAGTTCTGCCGCTCATCAATACACAATGTTTCGAATTCAAGCGGAAAGTGGATAGAGGAGTGTCTGAATACTACTAACTTCTCTCTATCCTAATATGTACGGCATACAGGTTTAGGCTAATAGAAATATAATGACATTTTTTATATACTTAAGAGACCGTCGTGACCCAGGAGCAAAAGGGTGTGAATGTAACGCGACGTTTGTGGGTTCGATCCCCACTCGAGGGAATTAAATATTTATTTAAATTTATATTTCCATTTCTTCGCTCTAGTGACGAGGCAAAGGGCGGTTCCGTCACTTAACACGCAATGTCTTCAAAATTCGGCGGAAATTGGGGAACGGAATGTCTTAACACTAGGTTCCCTCTGTCTACCCTACTGTGTGCGGGATACAGCGCGAAGCTGATTTAATTTATTTTTTTGGTTTGATTTTGTCTGTCGTGGGTTCAAACTTTGATAGGTAATGCGTAACATTATCTATCAAAGAACGGAAAAGCACGTTTGTTGTATGGGAGCCTTAAAAAAATATTCTATTATCCTTTTTAGTAATTTGTTGTTATAGCCAGAACCGTAAAAAATATGTATTCACAAAAGTTATTGCTGACAGCGTTCGTTTTAATCGAGATTATACGTGCGATCTTCATTCGATGCAATTATTTATTATTATTTTCTCACTCTGATAAGATTAAAATAAGCGCGGCATTAACTTACGCCACTCAAAAATACGTCTCAAATTCGACGCAAAGTGAAAGACGGAGTTGTTTGACACAAAATTATCAATGCTTATCCCTCCACAAATGAGCGTGATACTATGTTAGTGACCCTGCTAGGATTTGTACTGTATACTAAATAAAATTTTAACCAACCTTTTCTCCTAAACAAGCGATATTATAAAATCCTTTGGATCATAATATGATGTCAAATAGATTTCCTTTTGTTCTTATTGTTTAACATTCAATAGCCGATCTAAAAGTATGTAAATTAGGGTCCCACCGACCTCGAGTGTTAGAGAGGGACCATTGTCAAAGTTTTTTGTTTACTTAATGTTTATTTTTCATCTTAGTTTCACGCTGTATCTCATATACTGCAGAGTAGGCAAAAGTGACCAATGAAATGAAAAAAAGACCATGTTGAGACACTCTGTTTTTTGTCTTGTTATCAAAATGAAAAAAATATAATAAATTCCATTTGGAGGGGAATATTTAAATTAAAATACGTTGATGATTACTATAAAGATGAAGTAGAAAATTTAGTGATTTAACATATTTATGTAAAATCACAATTTTTTTTTAGGTTTTAAAGGACAACATTTTCGAATTGCCATCAAAAAAGATTATTTCTTTTTAATTAGTCCAAGCCTATATTTATTTATTTATAAAAAAAATGTTTTAACTAAATCATTATCTGCTTTTTCAGCTTCACACTGTATCCCGCATGTAGCAGGATAGGCCTAGTGTTAAGACACTCCGCTCCCTACTTTCCGCTAAATTCTGGAATTATTGCGTGTTGAGTGTCAGAACTAAATGCTGCGCTTTGCCTCGGTACCAGAGCGAAGAAATGAAAATATTAAATATTTCGTTTTCTAGAGTGGGAATCGAATCGCACAACACGCTTAGAGTCACGCGCTTGTGCCCCTGCGTCACCACTAGCTTTTTATATATGTATATTTCATCAACACTTATATTTATCATAACAGTTTATGGTATAACAAATCACAATAACATACATTCATTTCTGGGATCAGTCTGGTGTCGGACCTCCGTCTTCTTAACAATGGCTGTTTGAATTTATTATTTCTATATCCGACCGCGCTGTGTTCATACAACTATTATGGAACGTATAACTCTGCCTATATAATTCTCCGTGGTTTTATTATAATAGAAATATGCATTTTTTTAGGGTGTTTTTTGGGTTAATGTTTATGGACTCGTATATATATTTTTTTATTATTAGTAAAATGTATATTTTCAGATAAAATACGCCGTTCTGTTGTTGGGAGAAAAATGTGATATGAAAGACAGAGCGTGTAGTAGATCATTTCCTACTAACCCATTTTTTTTTGCTTGTAAAAATATAAAGAAAACGATCTACTACAAATTTGCAAGCAAACAAGATCACACTTTGTTCCTGGTGATAAATCCAGAGAGAACGATGCATCAAACTCTACAGTCTCCTCATACCTCTGTCCACTGTCATCAACTTCTTCACATAGCTCTCCTACGTTTTTTATGAAGGAAGGTTCCTACAGCTTATCTATACCGTATTTTCGAAGATCAATCGTGGTCTCTCTCCCATACTGCTCCCAAATCGTACAAGATTTTATAAATAAAAAAACTATTCCTAAGTAGAACAATTGCAGTCTTATACAATTAGCAAAAAGAAGTGTCATAGAAAGTCGACGCACCTGCCTCGAGTCCTTCGAGATTACTTGCAAATTGTGAAAATTTTACTTTTAACGTATACGAAAAAGTTTTTTTTATGTCTGTCTTTATGTATGTTTGTAAATATATATACAAACCTCGTGTTTAAACACTATAGTTCTCTCCCCTCTCCTCTCTCCACCAAAGAGAAAAACTATCGAGTATTAGTATTTTGAAAAATAACTTTATCGTTCCGTCAATGTGCTAATATTAGAGCAATTATTTTAAAAGAAAAATGAGAAAGAAAGGAGTTACTTGCCTTACAGCTTTCTTAAGACCCTAAAAAATAATCAAAAAGTGTCCAAAAATAAAGAAATTTCCAAGAAAAGGCATCCCAAATACTGTTCTCCTGAACAGGTATAAAGAGAATTAAACTTTGTTTTTTCTTTAATAGATTCATTTAAAACTTTTTACGAAATATAATTGAAAAAGCAAGCGGAGCCGCGGGCGGGAATCTACTTAGTTTTATGACTGATATAATTCCAACGAAAGGCAAATAACTTTTAAGGAAATTATAATCGTAAATTGGATCTAAGGAAATATTACGATTTTCCTTCCAATTAAGGAAATGAAGTGTTAAGGAGCGTGGAACTTATTTTTATGGATTCCTTTTAATTTTGATGTCATTTTTTTTTTGCATACACTACCTCGTCGTTTGAGATATTGCGTGTTGCTAAGTGTAACTAAACGCTGTACTCTGTGGGATGTACTCTAGAGTGAGGAGATGAAAATAACAGATTTCTTCGATCCAAAAAGCTTCGCGGCTGCAGTCGGACTGGCTGGACTACTGCGCCACGATAGCTTCTACTATAAGATACAGTAGTCATTAGATTTACTTATTTGATTAGAAAATATTAAATATATCACTCCCTCGAGTATGAATCAAACCCACAACCGTCTCAATTGTTCCCATTCCGAAGTAATTGTTCTTCTTCACTTCTCTTCTTCACTCCTTAAAAAACTAGTATTACATTTTTTATCTCATATTAGGATACGCAACTTTTACCACTACATCAGCGACTCAAAAATTTATCGAAAAGTGGGAAACAGAAGTGTCTTCTTGGGAAAGGAGTGTCTGAACAATAGGTTCCTAAGTTCGTTTATTTCAGAGTAAAGCTGAAAGAAAAAACAATAATAACTTAAATGTTAATTTGAAAATGTACAAATCTTTCTTTTACAACCATTATGCAAAAAACCCACTTTGTTAATGAATGAATAAATTATTATTTTTAAACTTTAGAACAATGAATACTTGAGTGGGACACAAAAGCTTTCTACTTAAACAGCAACAATTCTACTAAAATTATAAGAATATTTTTTTTAACTAAAAATTGTAGAAGTATGAAAATGATCATTTTTAGTTTTAAAACTGTGTTACTCAGCGAAATGCTTATTTTTACTTTAAATAATTTTCATTGGCCTTCGTGACACAGTGGAGAGCCTCAAACTACAGGGTAAATATTCACTAGGTGGAATAAAATATTATTTTCGTTTTCCCGCTTTGGAAAGACGCGGAGTTGAGTTCCGCCAATCAATACGATATTCACTCAGGGAAACGTTTATTTATATTTCAAATCATTTTTAAAACATAATGGCGCAGCGGTATATAAGTTCAATCTTGAATTGGAGCAATTTATAATTATTTTCGTTGCCCACTGTGAGAAGATGCGGTGTTGAGTTCCGGTACTCAATACACAGTATCTCAAACAGAGAAACTATTTCCTTGCTCTGGTAACAAAACAAAGCATGGCGTTAAGTTCCGCCACTCAACACGCAATGAAGTGATAATAAAACAAAGTGTCTCAACACTAGTTTCCCTCTGCCTCACTACTATATACGGAATACAGCATGTATCCATAATTTATACAAATATAATATTTTCTTGTAAATCCAAGTATGAAACATGACAAAAGACGACTTGGTGAAAAACAAGAATACGCTCGTATCTAATAGCCTCGAGCTTAAATGTGGACGATGCGTATAAACATGTAACAATGGGAGTCTGTAGGTTAAAACTACGGTTTTATTTTTAATATGTTGTGTTATTTTATGAAAAATGCTTATAGTGTAGTTAAAAAACCGCTTCTTCTGTAGCGTGGTTGACGGTGGTTGCCTAGTGTTAAGACCAAAATTTTTCGAAACATAACATATTGAGTGGCGGAACTCAACGACATGCTTCACTTGCTGGAATTAAAATACAAATATATTAATTACATTTTTTCTCCAAGTAGAGATCTAACCTAAAATCATTGCTTTTACGTAGATCAGTTTCAGCTGAATTTTCGAGACATTTATTTGACGGTACGCAACGCCACGCTTACATATTGTGCATGTAGCGTGGGGCATTTTCATGAACAGGAAAATGAATATAATTTTGAAATATTGTCATTTTCCTGAGTGGATATCGAAATCACACCCATCACGTTTACAGTAAAACTTTGTCCCAAAGCGACACGACGGCCCCTCACATTTTTTTAGCTTTTATTGGGTAGACAGAAAAAACCTGGGAACCTGTTTAAACACTAGACACTTTCCCATTATGAAAAATAAACACATAAGATATAATTTACAGACTCATAATATAATTTACTTCCTTTACTTGTCTTAACACCAGGTTCCCTCTGGGTGTCCGTTTATGCGGAAACAGCGTGAACCTACTAATTATGTCTCGTGAAGAAAGAGTAAATTACGCTAATTACCAAGTGATATAGGAAACGAATATTTACATCTTATACCAAAAAAAATGTCAATTTCAATACAGAACCCCAAAACGACAGGACGTTATCACAAAAAAGGGCTCACCGTATCGCACGACGATAAAAACCGCGCTGAAAGATAGCCAGAGGGGCGCGGAAAAATAACTTTTGGACCCTCACACCTGCGCTACATATATTACTCTTGTAACTATTTTGAATAAAATGTTTTTGTTTTCGCTTCCTTTTTACTTACAATGCCTTCTTGTAATGTTAGGCTTAGGTTAGATAAGAGTGAAATATTGCTTGGATAGTTGTAATAGTATGTTTTTAAGGTACTTTCTATATATATTTTTTTCTGTTTTTCGCATACAGCTAAATGGTTTTAAGTAATTTATAACATACGGCTCAATTTTATAAGAGTACGTATTGAGTAGCGGAATTCAACATCGAGATTTTTCTTGTTTAATTACTTTTATATTTTCTTGCTCTGGTAATTGGTGCGCGGCGTTTTTTTTTGTGATTCTGGGAAATGCTTTTACGCAGACCATCCGCATGCAAGTCTAAATATCCTACGCGCGCATGGTACTGTGGGACTCATCGGGGTTAATACGATACTACCCACTAAAACCCAGCGGAACCTTACCACCTACGTGGCGACGCCGCAGGATCACTCGCGTATGCCACTACGACCTCGGTGGTAGGCCCACCTATCGCGGGCCACCATTGTCTTTGGGGTGCCTTAGGGTTCACCTGAAGCACCCGCAACCTCGATGATTTGATTTACAAGGCCCTTTCTCCCAGGATCTCTAAGGTAAGGGTAGTTGGAGATGCAGGTACTGTCTCCTCCTACCACCTGGCCTCCGACTTCGGAGCGAGCCTGCGTTCGCTCTGGACTCTCGAAGCCGCTCCGCGGCCTCCTTCAGTGCCATGACAGATCCACAGAAGGAGACCGTGGCAGACCAGTTACTCTCACTATCCAGCATTTTCCCCACCACACTGGGTAGTGAGAGGTCCCTACCTACTACAGTCAGTCAGTCAGTGGCGCTGCAGAGCCCCGGCGGGGCATTCGGCCAAAGTATGGTGCGCTGAGTCCACGGGTGCATTACACACATGGCACGTCGGCGACATCTCCCGACGTTCAATCTGGTGCAGGTATTTGCCAAAGCAGCCGTGCCCTGTTAGTACCTGCACCAACCTGAATGTAAGGACCCCAAAATTTCTTAAGAACCAGCGTTCAAGGTGTGGACCAACCACTTCCACTGTAGAAAGGTCTGCCACCGGCGACCCCAGGTCCAACTTCCATCGCCGGATCAGGGCTTTGTCTGCACTTCTCCTGATCCGCATGATATCCTCTATTGATGGTCGTTCACCTCGCGACCGCTCACTTGTACGGAAAGCGTGAACTTTAGCGAGTACTTCTGCCTGTAAGTGCCAAGGCGGATCACTCACCAAGAGAGTAGCCGTCGTCCATGACACCGTACGGTAGCCCCGAATAGCTCTCACCGCTATGACTCGTTGCGCTTTTCGCAGTTTGGTCCTGTTACGAACGGTGAGAGAATCCACCCACACGGGAGCCCCGTATAGCGCCATGGATGTCAACACGCCAACATTAAGCCTTCGACATGTGGAATCCGGACCTCCGATATTCGGTAGTAATCTACCGAGGGCCCCGGCGGTATTCACAAGCTTCGGTACAAGTTATGCCCCAACACTCAACACGTTATGGAGCGGATAGTGTGAAACGGAGTGTTTTAACACTTGGTTCTTATGCCTACCCTGCTATATACGGGGTACATATTGAAACTATTTATTTTAATTATCGCATCTATCTAAATCACATCAGGCAAATAGGTTATTTTTTTTATGTTTATACATCTTTTGTATGTAAAATAGAATAGATAACCTACTGAAAAGACTCTCCGTTCTCCAGATGTCACCAAAATCGCTTTATTTAAATTTAAAAAATTTCGATGTACACACATCCTTTATTTTATCCTTTTCCTTTGAAGATTGAGTAATTTGTTCGATAGTCGTAAGAAAAAGTGCACTTATGTGTCTTTTTTATACTTACGATCTTGATTCTCTAGCTGCATGCTGAAAATAAAGTAACATACGGAAACAGTAGTTAAATCGACGTTGCGCAGCGAGGAACTTGGTTGTGAGTTCGATTCTCACTCAAGGAAATGTCCTTGAATGAGAATTGTTTTTATTTTTAGCATTTAGCACGACATATCTTAAAAACTGGTAGGTGCATGGGGAACGGAGAACAACAGAAGTGGAAGCCATCAGTCATGGCGCAGGAGCACAAAGTGTGACTGTAAGCGCGACTGGTTGTGAGTTCGATCCCCATTTCAGGAAATTAAATATTTAATTTAACTTACATTTCCAATTCTTCGCTCTGGTGTCGAAGCAAAGCAAGGCGTTGAGTTTCGTCACTCCACACACAAACACAGCAGAGTTGCTGTGAACTGTATCCTGCTCACAGCTGGGTTGCTGTGAGCGGGATACAGCGTGAAGCTGATTTAATTTTCTAATTAAACAATTAAAATATATTAAACTATATTACTAAAAGTAATATGAATGTATTTAGGTGAAATAAATTATAATATTTGTTTTTATTTTCAGGTAATTCAATACATTTTAAGAAAACTCCAAAGAAAATATATTTGTAAGTGGCATAATTTTTTTTTTTTCTATCATTTATACTAGAGCGCTATTAGGTAAAATAATAATTATACTCGTTAACAGTATTTATTATGACCAATCGGTAATTAAATGTAATATCTACATAATATATTAATCTAACTGTTAAATGAGGCCAGTCGTTTCGCAGAGGCACAAGCGTGTGGGTTACAGAATCGCGGCAGGCTGTAGGTTGGATTCCCACTCGAGGAATTTAAATATTTCATATTTTCATTTTCTCGCTCCGGTATCGAGGCAAACGCGGAGTTTATTTCCGCCATTCGACACGTAATGCCTTCAGAACTCGGCGGAAAATCGGGAACGAAGTGTCCTAATATTAGATTCCCTCTCCCTACTCTGTTGAGCGCGCGGTACAGTGTGAAGCTAAAAAAAATCTAGCTGTGATTGTGGCGCAATAGGGCAGTAGGTATTTGAATGCCATAACTCGGTTGGCTTGAGTTATATTCGTTAAATTTGGGCTTCTCAGTACAATTGAACAAATCCTGGCTACCTGTATTTTATTAACTCTAGTCTTAATTAACAATAGTCTTTCTATTTACTCTTTTATATGTATATTGACAGACTAAACCATACGGTAGAATTAATAGATTTAATTTATTTAATATATAATAGCATGCTACAACTTGCACATATTAGTGTATCTAGCCGGAGCCTTATATTAAAAAACTCCGTTCCTCATTTTCCGTTTAATTTTCAAGACATTTCGTGTAAAGTGAAGAAGGCAAAACTCTAGTACCCCGCTTGATCTTGAGGAAATAAAGTTAATATGTGCGACTGAATGGGGGTGGAAGCCACAACCGTCGCGTTTATAGTCGTATAGTCAGTCAATTGTACCGCTGCACCACGTAGTCCCCAAAACTTGTATAAATGGCAGTCATCATTTTCTATATGACAGTTAATTTAAAGGTAAAACGGGAATCATCACAACGGAAACGCGAACGGAAGTGCGCCGTATCCAAATAGAATGTTAGTTTTGTTTAATATATGTATTTAATAATAGTAAATTATGCATATAGTAACTGTGTTTGTGCAATGGGCGATGTAATTATTGAAGCTGTTGTGGCGCAGTGGTTGATTATAGGTTCGATTCTAGCTCGAGGGATGTTATTTTGCTCACATTCCATTATAAAGCGCGATATTGAGGAAACGCCACTCAACTCAAAATCTCAAAAATTAGGCGGAAAATGCTAAATGCGACATGAAGCAAAAAAATAAAATGATTTATCTATTTCTTTTAAAGATTTGCATATTTACTAAACATGCAACGCCTTATCAGGAAGCTTTGTAAAGTTGTTATTATATAGTAAGATAGATAAAGGGAACCTAGTGCTAAGTAAGACATTCCATTCCTAATAAGAAATTAACCTTTTTCCTTTTACTACTTTCTGCCAAATTCTGGAGGTTAAAATATTTAATATTTGGTTCCCTCGAGTGGGTATTGAACCTACAATATATCGCGTTTACACCCACACGCTTCTGCCTCCGTACCACGATTGGCTTTTATCTAACTTATAACACATTCGGAATCATTTATCAAGCTCTACTTAGACTCTATTATATTATAGGTTTAGATGTCTAAATGCATATACTCGTACACCATACATAATACATTTCTAGTTTAACGCATCATCCGCATATAGAAGGTTAGGGCTTCCAATTCTTCAGTCTGTATTCGATCTTGGTATTTGCGGGATTAGGAATTTTCAATCCCGTTGTATCTTGGTATTTGTGACGTCCCGCTTATACTAAAGAGTATTTATTATATCATTTGATAACACCAATAAATCTATGAATTGACTTTGAAAGCCAAAATCAATTACATTATACAATTTCTTTAATAAAAAATAGAAACAAATACCAGGAAACCAAAAAATATTACAATAAATTAAGAAAAATATATAACTGTGAAAACTTGAATTGAATTAAAATGGTGGTGGTGGTTGAATGGTAAATCTAGATATTACGAAATTGGAAGCACTAGAACAGGTAAGTGATAGAAATTATGGCTATAACACTCTGTTCCTCACTTTCTGTCCGCTTTCAGGAAATATTTACATATGTTAATAAATATAAAATAAAGAAAAAAAAGGTTTTGATACTTGAATTTTAAATAAAATTGTACAAAATTGGTATAATTCGTAGTCACTTCTATAAATTAGCTATATTTACATTGAACTGTAAATAAAGCAAATGCGCATGCGTCATATCCGTTACGGAAATTGCCTGGAGATGAGTCTGCCCTGGCCCTTATATTATACTGTAGTTATAGAAGTACGTCTTAAATTCATAAATTAAAGGTTGTAAAGATAGGAAAGGTACTTTTCTTTTTATATATTTTTTCAGCTTCTCTATTTCTCTGGCAGGGTGTGCAGAGAGATAGTTTAGTGTTATAATAATACATTTTCTAAATTTTATTGGCGGAACTTAACTTCGAATTTTAGCATACTAGAGAGGAGAAATTACTGTAATATTCATTTTTTTCCAAGGAACAATCAACCAACTCAACCAAATTCATAATATTTGTTCCCCGTTCATGGCCTCTATCGCCTATATTAAGAGTTTAAATATTTTATATTTTATTACCTTTAATTGCATTCTCATATTTATTATATACTATAACTACAACAAAGACTACCCAATTACTAATTTTGAACACAGCGCCTGACTGTAAACACATCGTTAGTGGGTTCGATGACGATTCCCATTGGAGGAAATGAATTGAAGGTGGTGCATTGGGAACAGAATGTCTGAATATTAGGTTCCCTCTGCATACCCAGCTTATACGTAGATGTTTTAGCTTATATACCTTCCATATAAAATAATACAATTTGAAATAAAATCAAAATGTCTTTTTTATGCCATTTTCATTTTTCCAAATAAAGTAATTTCTGAAACAATTTAGCAACAAAACAAAGAGTCAAGTCTGGATGGTAATACAGTTTTGAATACGACTGGAGCATCTGTCAATCACAGTCTATCCGTTTTCATATTGCGCCGTTCGATATCGCCCCGTAGTGGTGCGACTGTTTTCAATTTTAAATTTTTACCACTGTCGCTGCCTGGGTTCAAATGAAATATATTTATTAGAATTTGTTTTGTTGAGTAAAGAAATATAAGAATAATATAAGTTTTCATTTTTCAATATTACGATCCTGTTAAGTTTTTATAAAAAGTGGTGCTTATTTTTTTGTCTGCATGCTGTATTCCGTACATAGCACGGTAGACAGAGTGATCTTGGGAACCTAGTGTTAAGACACTCCATTGCTATTAAGGAAATTCCGTTGCGCACTTTCTGCCAAATTGTGAAGACATTATTCGCTGAGTGACAGAACTCAATGTCGTGCTTTGCCACGTTACCTGAACGAGGAAACAATAATCTTAAATATTAAATCAAGTGGAAATCGAAGCCACATCCCGCCGCGTTTACAGTCGTACGTTTCTGCTCCTGCGCCTCGACGGTCTTTGACATAAATTTCTATGCAGAAATTAAAAACTTTCAACAAATTTGAACCAACCACTCACAAAATTCACAGACAAACCAGGAAAGACTAATGGCCTCTACAAATAAAACATTGTACTTTAATCTATATTTATCTGTTCTTTATACAAACTTCCAAGTCTATTTATCAGACGGTCTTTAAATTCGCCTTTTCAGTCTCTCTGAATGGAACATTATGTCTGAGATAGAAATGCTGGTGCTTTTTAAAACTATATATTGTATGTATGTATGTATGTATCTTTATACAATGTGGTGAGGGTTCGAATACTGATTTGAAATGGTTACGTTCATTTTTTTATGAATTAATTTAATATTATTTTTGATTTTCACGCTTTATCACGCATATAGCATTGACAGTAGAGCAAGCTTAGCACGACATTGCTCTCCATTTTCCGTACAAATTGGAGACATTGCGTATTTAGTGACGGAAATAAACGCAAAATACATATATCTCCACCGTTATTAGTATAAAAATATTAAATTCATATAAAAAATAATATTTTTACATAAAACTTATAAGAAAATTCTCAAAACAAAGTAAACTTGAATTTCGTTAGCTCACACTCTTATAATAACCAGATACCAAAACGATCGTTACATCAAGACGTATACGTGATTCGCCTGCAACTAGCCCGCTCTAGGCAACACTTTGTTATACGACTTACATACTTCAAGCATAATGTTCTTGACTGTTACTTAAAAATTTTATGCAATCATAGTTTTTTTTTCTATAACTTCACGCTGTATCCCACATATAGAGAGATAACTAACGAAACTTAACTTAACTCCGTCCCCATTGAAACACGTCCGTTTTCTACTTCTTTCGCGGAAATAGCGAGGTATTTGCATGTGGAGAGACGAAACTCAACGCCACGCTTTGTCCCGATACCAGAGAGCGGAAAATAAAAATCATCTCATTTCCTGGGAATCCTTCCAGTGGGAATCGGACCTACAACGTATCGCGTTTAAACTTGTTCTGCCACACCACTGACCTCATTCAAAATCATCAATTCATACAATGTTATTAATTATATACAAATGACAACTCTCTCAACTCAATCAGTTTTTTTTGAAAATATAATATTGTGATAAAAATTTCTTTAGTCTCATAGACAACAATAAAGTAATCTCCCCTGGAATTCGTACCCAGTACTTTTAAATACGTTTCAACTGCGCCATAATAGCCTCTTATAGGTTCATAAAATCCAAAATCCCATAAAGTGGGATCTCCAGACACCATAACGCGGCAGTTTGCAGAAATGCAGTAATAACACAAGTATACTGATTCTCACGTGATCTGCCTACTACTTGGTTAGTTTAAGATTTGTTATATGAAAGAATTTATATGCAATTCAATATTTTGCTGGCGGCTTCGCCCGCTTGATTAATTTTTTTAGCTTTACGCTGTGACCCTCACATGGCAGGATAGGCAGAGGGGAATATGGGAACCTAGTGTTACGCTTACACTCCGCTCCCACTAAGACTCTTTCGTTTCACACTTTCTGCTGAATTCTGGAGGATTTCAACACGAAATGTGTTGAGTGGCGGAATTCAACGCCGCGCTTTATCTCGATGTCAAAGTGAAATGAAACTATTAAATATTTAATTTCTTCAAGTTATAATCGAACCCACAATCTGTCGGGTTTAAAGTCTCACACTGTGCCCCTGCGCCACGACTGTCTGCTGTACCTGGCCTTTTGATCGAATTGAAATAACTAAAAGCTTTTTATGACACAAAGCTCATTCAAAGCGCCCGAAGTATCTCTGGCCGCAGGTACAATGGGTACGTGATGTAATATAGTCTATAGCCTGATAAATGAACTATCTATCCAACATTAAAGGAATTTTTATACCGAGTTCCGTAGTTTCAGAGATTAGCGCGTTCAACCAAAGAGATAGATTATAGAATTAGACTCAGATTTACTTAATTTATAAATTATGGTAAAGATATTTATGCGGCGTTGAAATCCGCCACTCAACACGAATTGCTCCCACAGTTCGGCGGAACGTGGGGAACAGAAGTGTCTTAATGTGAACATAGTGTTTTAACACTAAGTTACCAGGTTCCTCTGTCTTTCTTGCTTTGTGCGGGATGTAGAAGTTAAGCTAAAATAAAAAAAAAGGTTAAGCAATTATAATAGGTGCCCGCAACAAACATTATTTATAAGACATGGCTAGTTTTAACATAATCTAAGCTAATTATTTTTTTTTTTATGGACTTGACTTGACCGTGACTTACCACACATATTTTTACCCAGATATGTGCGGTATACAAGGTGAATTTAATAAAAAAAAATCTTTTCTAGGATTTGCATCAACACTCTAAAAAAGATTCTTAGATGGCATTCATTTCGTTTCTTATCAAAATATTAATATAAATTGCTTGCAAAGTTATTCAAACTAACAAGTGTTTGCTGCGAGCAAGCCCCGAACTGTTTACCCTCGATCTTAATAGACATTAATAGACACCACAAAGCCATTAGGCGTTCACGTCGCCTTCACTTCACTTTGTGGAGTATAGCCTAATAGATTGAGAATTTGTGGATAGTTTGAATCGTAATTATGTATTGATTTGAGATTTTAAGTGTTAATTATTATATTGAGACCAGTCGTGCAGTAAATGCGACAGGTTGTAGGTTCCATTCCCATTCGAGGAATGAAATATTTAATATTTTCTTTTCATCGCTCTGGTAATGAAAGAAAGCGCGGCGTTGAGTTACACCAATCAATTCGTATTGTCTCCAGAATTCGTTGGAACGTGGGGAACGGAAGTGTTTTAATATGAATGAAGTGTCTTAACACTAGGTTCCCAGGTCCTCCCTGCCTACTTCGCTATGTATGGGATACAGTGTGAAACTAAAAAAAGACTGATTCGGAAATTTAGGGAAGCAGTAAGAAAGCATTTCTCAAATCTTACAAGAACAGGATAGAACCGATTTTTACATTTTAAGTCTTAAAATCCACACGAACAAAATTGCAGGCGAAGACTAGTTCATTGTATACATACATAGCAGTTACTTAAATTTCATTTACACTTGTATCCAAGAAAATTGGATTTGCGAATAATACAAATGAGATCTGATCTAATAGGCTTAACGGAGTCATTGTCACGGAGCAAAGTGACTAACAAGTGTTGCAACCGCGGGTGTGGCGTGTGGTGCAAGTGGTATAAATATTGAAATATTGGAAGATATTTTATATTAATAAAATGTTGTTTGAAACCGTCGTGGCCATAAGATTGGGGATGTGTTTATGTTTAACATTTTCATTTCTTCACTCTCACAACAAGGCAAAGCAGGTTGTGTTCCGCTACTCCACAAGCAATATCTCAGTCTTCGGCTGTAAGTGTGGAACGGAATGGCTTAACACTACTATTTCTCTGTCTATTCTGATATATGAGATTGTTCAGAAAATTATGGTTGTGTTTCCCCCTCTGGAAGTTGAGATTCGCTGTCAACTCGAGATATCTCAAAACTTTGCCAGAGTGAGAGTCTTAACACTAGGATCCTTCTGCCTATCCTGTCAAATATCAAGGTGAAAATAAAATATACTGTTAAGAATCTTCTTCAAAAAAATAAGTAAATATCTTGCTTTACTTAATGAAAACAGACAACAAAAACAACAATGTAGAACGCTGAAATTTGTCATGCAGATTCCTTGCGCCCTACCCAAATACAATTTCGTACAATTTCGTGAAATTTCCAACTTTTATATACAATGTTTTTACATTAATAGTTTTTCAGTTACATATATACAGAGGAAACCTAAATAACTAATGTTAAGAAACTTCGTTCTCATTAAGACACTTTCCACACTTTTTGACGAATTTAGGAAGTATTGTTTGTTGAGTAGCAAAACTCAACTCGGCGCTTCGCCTCGTGAAAATGAAAATATGAAATAATTAATTTCCTCTAAAGGAAACGAATCCACAACATGTCGTGTTCACAGTCTGCTATTGGCCCTTCACAACGTCTGGCCTCATGTCTTATTTACACATTACAATTATCTTTTGTCGCTACTATCTTTTAAGTTGTGCCACTCGTTATCTAACAAAGGCGCGTCGTACAGTGCTGTGACTCTCTAAACCAGCAATCACAGTTGTTTTGTGTTACGTTCGATTCAATCAACTTGTGAATTAGGAATAGATTTAATTTTTAATTTTTAAGTACAGTCAATCTGATTTCACAATCTCAAATATTTGATTTTTCGGATAACATTGGCAGTGGGACCTCGAACTAGTTTCGATTATTTTTCCATATGATACAATACTATTGATTATTTTTTTATTTTTAATAAATGTAAATTTTAAAAACAAAAAGAAACTTAAGAGAAACTTATATCAGCACAAGAAAAATAAAAATATAGATGAAGTTAATGATACTTTAGTAGCATTAGCACCAAACTACGATGATGATGAAGAAAAACATTTGATGATGTTGTATCTACAGCAGATGATAGCAGTAAAATTAATATAAAAAAGTCTGGGTTCAATATAATTGATGATGATTTTGTGGGGAATTATGAAAGAAGTGGGAATATTCTTAAAACCATAAAATATATAAACTAATAGCATTTTAATAATAAAAAAATAGTAAACAAATAAATAAATGTTTAGGTTCACGTACCCTTCTACCCTATGCCTATCGATAAGAATCGAATAGCCTATACATACATACATACATTTATATTTAAACTGTAGAGACATGTACATAATGGAAACCAGCGGCATCTATCTGTAAACGCCACAGGTTGTGGATTCGATTCCCACTCGAGGAAATGGAATATTATTTTAATTTTAAAAAAGTTATTATTCTTCCCATTATGGAATAGTTAAGGTCCAAGAGCGTACGGGTCACCTGACGATAAGTGATGAACAACAACAGAGGAGCTACACGTGACCACAAATTATTGATCCGAGGACAATGCCGGAGGCCATTCCACGTTGCGTGGCGCGTGGAAGGAAATCCCTACAAAACCGCACAGTAGTGAAGTGCTACTTATCCAGATGATGGTGATGATGATTGTGATGATGATAATGATGATGATGATAAAACATAATACACTATTAGCTAGTTTCATCACATCTAAGCCATATTCATATCTGTAGTAAATATTTATATTTCTATCGACAGCGCTCATATAAAAGGTCTGTATTAGCGATCCATTCAGAGATATTGCCTCGTAAATATGGAGTACTACTCACGTATTGAGTTTGAGCACGAGCATATCTATCTTGAATTTCTGAGGCTGAATGTGAAACGACTTAGATGTTTATAAACATTATGGAGACTGAAAAATCGATAGAAAATGTTTTATCAAGCTGTTTGTATAAGGTATTATTTAAAATTTGCGACGTTTCTACTGTATTTTGTAAAGTAGATATAGAGGTTTTATTGGCGATTCCCTCTGTTTCAGTCTTTCTTTTTTTCTTTTTATGTTAGTTACAATATTTTTACCCTCGGATTCACACCTGTGGTCTTACTCATGACCTCTTTTAAGTGATTTTTATGGATTATTTTTTTTATCAGCTTCACGCCGTATCTCGCAGACAGCAGGGCAAGCAGAAGGTATCCAGCGTTAAGATACACAGCTCCACACTTTTCGCCGAAGTCTGGAGGCATTGCGTGATGAGTGGCTAAATTCAACGCCGCACTTTGCTTCGACACCAGATCAAAATGAAAATATAAATTTAAATAAATATTTCATTTAAGTTTACGTACTTGTATGTTTATTTGCGTAAGATAATTCGATTTCCACACAAGGTGTATTAAATTTTATTTCTTCACTCGCGTTGCGGCGTTAAATTCTGCTAAAAATTTGACATCGGCCTACCCTGCTATGCGCGGGTTACAGTGTGAAACTTTAAGTTATAACCATTTCCAGGCATTTATCTCAAAACTCATCAAATTCCAGGCTAATCTGGAAACAACGTGCACTTTCGATGCGGACGACGTCCCACGTAACGTTATGCCCCGATGTTTTTTCAGCGACGCGCGTCGCATATTTTACGGTAGATTGATCCATTCGATCTTTTTTTCTCCTAAACTGAAGTTGGTTTTTTCAGGGCTGAAACGCCTTTTGTGTTAGTCTTAGTGGTGGTTTTTGATGTAGTGTGTAATTTTATGAGTAGTTTATACAAAGAAATGGGATTAACTGAAAGGTATATAAGTGTAAGTATTTATTACTCTGAATGGGGAAAAAACTAAAAAAAATGGTCTTGGCCTTAGTTGGTTATTAAAACAAATATTTTTTAATATATAAAAAAAGGCAGAAGAGGTCCTCTAATCAACATTTTTCTTTTATGCATTGAGATAAAATATTTCACAATAAATGTATGGAGAATGAAAATGACTGTTTATAAAAGGTATACTTTGTTTCTGTTTAATTTGGTAAAGAAACTTCAGACTTCAGCTTTGGTAAAAAAAATATCCCCTGACTGGGAATAGAATCCTCAACCGTCCCATTCACAGCCAGACGCTATGCCACTGTGCTACGACGGCTCCCTTTGGCTTGCAATGATTTTGTCAAAAAATTCACCAGTTCAATTGCAAAGACACGCACCGTTGGTTGAAGTAACAAACTGTAACGGAATGTAGAGGTGGAGGCTTCATTGAATCTGATAGCTATTCCCTATTGGCCATTTTTGTTTTGTTTTGTATTTTGAGAGCAATTGTGTTCAGTTTTACTGTTTAAATAAAGTTATTTAGATAGAGATTTTTGTAAGGATTTTTTTTGTTGGAGTTTTGGCACTTTTCAAGACTTACATAAGTACTGAAATAGCATACTGAACCAAAATTTTATAAAACAGGTTAGGAAATAAAAAATAATAATTTCCTTGCGATCGCGACGTTGAGATCCGTCACTCGTTTTATCTCGAAAATTGTGTGGAAAGTCTTGATATTAAACCCTCTACCCACCCCGCCAAATACGGGATATAGCGTGAAGCCAAAAAAAATATAAAACAAATAAAACACCTTACAAGCGTTCCACAGTGTTTGTTGTATAGCAGACGGCGATCGCACCGACATCGCAAGCAACGTTAACTTCATTAGGGCGTTGTTTGAAACTACATTAATTTTCTGTCTACTTGCCCCCTCCTCCTCCGACGGTTGACGTGTGCGAATAATATTTATCGCTTCCCTTTCGAAATTTGCTATCATATTGTCTGTATGTGTGTAAATATATATGTATGTGGTGTAGTGACTGTAAAAGCTATAATAGGTTCGATAATCACTGGGAGGAGTAATTTTTAAATTTTGTTTTTAATTCTCTGCTCTGATAAGAGAAACGCAGCTTCAGCTTCACGGTGTGTTCCGTAGGATAGTGTTAAGATACTCTGTTTGCAATACAAACGTACAAAAAATTGGAGAGTATAGCGCAGAAGACGCAGAGGTGTCATTAAGCTCACTCCGCCTTCCCTGCAAGAAAATTAGTCGTTGAATATAAATTAGACAGACTTGAAGCCAGCCGTGGCGCAAGGGCACACACGTATGACGTGAAGATGTGGGTTCGATTCCCACTAGAGAAAATTAAATATTTATCACATATCCGAGTATCGGGGCAAAGCGCGGCATTGAGGTACGCCACTTCACAAGCATTCCTTCTAGAATGCATCGGAAACGTAGAGAACGAAAGTATTTTATCGTAGTGTCTTAACAATAGGTTCCCAAGTTCTCCCTGCCTACTCTGCCATTTGTGCGGGATACAGCGTGAAGCTGAAAAAAATTAATCACTTCTAACAACATGCCAGCCTGTTAATATTAGCTAGTTCAACGATAATAAACCTCTAATTAAAAGTTATACTTGAGAAGAAGCCGATGAAGGACTCTTACAAGACTGTTGATTCATAAAGAGATCCCCACTGTCTTTGCAGCTTTAATTAAGCCAAGTTTTTTTGCTGTAACTTCAATGCATAAGTTTTTTATTACTTTACTTAACAAGAGCCGTGTTCGGATTCAAAACGTGATGGATATGGGTTTGATTCCCCAAGTGGAAATGGTTATTTTGTTTTTATTTTTTTAGTTTCACGTTGTCTTATCTAATCTAGCTTCACGCTGTTTCCCTAGCTGGGTAGTCAGACAGTACGGATCGCCAAACGCTACGGTCTCTTCATATCTCTTTCGCCTCGTCCACTGTCATCAACCTCTTCGTACCTGTCCTTTATGATGTCATGCTTTTTACGTGACCTTCCCCCAGTATCTTTGATACTGTATTATCGAAGGTCAGCCGAGGTTTACCCCTAGCTCTCGTATCACTCACTTTTTTATCATAAATCTTTTTTTCCATTCTTTCATCACTCATTCGTTCGACGTACCCAAACCAGCTGAGCACGTTCTTTTTTATCCTCACCGCGACATCCTCGCTAGTTGTACGTTGTGTCGCGCATAAAGCAGGGTAGGTAGAGGGAACCTGGGTACCTACCTACCTAGTGTTATGACGCCTCATTTGCCGTTAATACACTTTTCTTTCCCACTTTCCGTTGAATTCTTGAGGCACTGCTTTTTGAATTCAACGCCGCGCTATGGCTCGTTACCAAAAGAAATGAAAATATTAAATATAAATATTTTCGAACCTATTACATAGTTATGAACGGTGTCACAGGTGGAAGAATTATTTTACGTAAAAACGAGCGTCCGTCTGATAGGCGGCCGATCGCAACAAAATGATGAATAAGGAGATCGAGTGGACAACGGTGGGAATGGAATTTTTCCCATTCGCGTTGCTTTCCTCTAACATTGAGGACAGTAGTATATAAGTTAGATTTTTTTTGTATAATTTAAACAAAATAAATTAAATATATACATATAAAAATCGTATTTTGCTAAACCTCCATCGGAAACCCTCGTAACTAACCCACAACCAGTTGCGTTTACAGTTGCATGCTCCACGACTTACCTCTACAAGAAACTGAAGCCTATCCATCCTGCTATGAGGCAAGCGAAGCCAAAAAATGAAAAAAAATCTAAAAAAATATTAATTATTTTTGGTCTAATTAGATAAATCTCATTCATTAAGTTCAATCATCTATAGTAATATCATGCCTACGATCTCATCTCTACAGTAATATGCGTGGATAAGTAATATCGTCAAACGCATATTGGCAATGGTCCATCTTATATACATTTTGGCATAATGCCTCATAATAAAAGTTGAGTGATCTCGATAAGATGATATAAAACTTTAATCATAAGAAGGCAGTGGTGCAGCTTTAATACTATTCGGCGGTTTCAGGTTCGGTTCTCACCCAAAAAAGTGTTGCTTAGATCTAACTTAGACAAGATTAGGTTTTACCTACAACTTACTACGGTGGCTATGCGGTAGTGTATGTATACCTGATATCCCGAAACCAAAGAAGATCTCGAAACCCTGACCGCATTTATAGTGGGTTCCATCGAATCTATTGACGATAAATGAACTGTCCAAAACTAAAATATTTATTTTTCAATTCAAACCAATAGTTCCTGAGATTAGCGCGTTCAACAAAACAAACGCTGTGGCTTTAAAATTTTTGTATAGATATAGAAGAAGTTAGTGCTCCAATGTTACGACGATACGGTCCATATTATATTGAGTTACAAAGAATATTTTGAACATATCTCCAAAGTCTTTGTTAAAAACAGTTTAACTGTAAAAGTTCGCATGAAAAGACACAATAACTTTCTTTTATATATATCTATATCTATCTATATCGGTATTGTCAAGCAAACTCAATGAAACGCAAAAGTTTATACGTTTTCGAAACATTAATATAATAATCTGTGCACACGCTTGGTTTCCTCTATGCACAATATTTATGTTATATAGGTAGAAAATATTTTTGTGTATTTTTTGTAGGTTCGATTCTAATTTGAGGGAATCAATTATTTACAATGCGTCGCTTTGGAAACAGGACCAAGCACGGCGTTGAGTTCTGCTATGCAACACATAATGTCTCGAAACATGGACAATATATGGGTAACAGAATCTTAATACTAGCGTGTCTCTGCGAAAATATATCGAAATAATAAAAAACTGTATTTTTTTAAGCTTCTCTTATTTTTTTGTTCGTTTCTGAGTAATCTAATTTTAATACACTCTATTTGCGGTATTTTATTTTTCCAGCTATTTTAGGTATAGCTTACTGTATTCACACTGAGAAATCGGGAAAAAATATATTTCTTTCTTCAAGTAAATATAGAATCCACAAGCATCACATCTAAAGTACAATTAAACTTAACAACTGCACCACGATGGAATTGTACAACAAACTAAATACAACTTTAAATATATTAATATAAGGTATTCTTTAGCTTTTTCAGAAAATTATTAAGAAGGGTAACTCTTACAACCCCTAACCTGTCAAAATATAAGGTAAACGTGGAGTTAAATATTTGCTATCAGCGGTTACAAAATGTTGACACTCCGTTGTGTATACAATTTCAAGATTACAATAGAAAGTAAAATGGATCATTTGTTAAAGCCAGTGTCACGTTAGTATATAAATTCAAAATTTTACTTTTCTTGAGGATATCGTGGTGAGGTGGGACAGCTTCTGACTGTTAGCAAGATATTGTGAGTTCAAAAAATCAAAGTCAAATTTTTCAACCCTCCCAAAAAACTACCCCTTATTCCTTCTTCAAAACGAAAAAGAATTGAAAGTTCAATATACCAGAACCAATTACACTCACGTCCATTAAAAGTAAAATATTACTTACGTTTTTCAATATCTTTGATTACCATCTTGAGTATATACATACATATTTTTTTGTATTGAAATCTTTTAAATTTCTGATTTGGTAATATCGATCTTCGTCAAAGGGATTCTGCACTGAAAAGTTTCATTCGAACTTCCCTTTCTAAAACGATTTAATTTTGCTAAGTGAAAGGATAAGCTCGGCTTATAAATTACAAATGTAGCGTTCAGGGAAATTACGTTTTTAAGTATTTTTTATGGAGCACTAGAAATATGTTTAGCTGGGTCCTAGGTTCGAATTGGAACTAAAAATATTGATAAAATGACGAAACTATTGTACTTGAAAGTTGAAATTTGATATGTTTTGCATATTGTAGGTTAGGCAGAGGGAACCAGATTACCTAGTTACCTTGTTGTTACTTTCCACTTTCTGCCGAATTTTTAGGCGTGTTAAGTCAACGTTGCATTTAGTCTCGGAATTTGAAATTAAAATAATATTATATTTTATATATTTATTATACCCGCGAGTGGAATTTGAACCAACAATAGTTATGTTTACACGCACGCTTACGAGTACCTTGACACCAGAGCGAAGAAATGAAAATATAAATGTAAATAAATGTTACGACTGGCCTCTTACTACTCGAAATTCCTACAAGAACGAAAAGCTTTTCTTCGTTATATTGATAAGATATCCTACTAATATTATAAATGCGAAAGTTTGTGAGTATGTATGGATGTTTGTTACTCTTTCACGCAAATACTACTGAACCGATTACGATTAAATTTGGTATGTAGATAGCTGAAGACCCAGAATAACATATAGGCTACTTTTTATCCCGGAGTTCCCGCGGGATTGATTCTTAAAGGAGAAAAATCGTTAAATATAGTTTATAATAGCATACTGCAGTAGCTACCAATAGACCTATGATTAGAGCTTTGCAATATTTAGTTACCATATTTCTTATGTTGATAATATTGTTTCGTTATCATAGGGTTTCCACGCCGACGAAGTCGCGGGCGGCCTCTAGTAATATATAAACGCACTAATAACATTTTACAGTACAGTAACTTCTCAAAAAATAAATATGAAAAATACTGTTCTCTCCTTAGAGTCTAGACATTTTGGCATCTTGTCTTTCAGTAAAATATTGATGTACCATACACTCGTGACAGCTGTCGCGACGCAGATATTACTTGGAAAGAAATAACATTCGAAACTTTATTTTGGATATTGATAATCGCTTCAAAATTTAACAGTTTTATAGAATATATACAGCGGATTATATTTACATATATAAGCGTTTACTCTGCTGGGGTTGAGCGGGAGAACATAAGACCAAGACACTCAGTTCTCCATGTTCCACGAATTCATTATGTATTATATCATAAGCAAAACATCAAATCATTGATCAGGAGTCAAGTTTTTTTTTGTTTCGTCTGATTTTATTAGGTATAGCTGAATTTACGCTGTATCCGGTACACAGTAGAATAGGCTGAGGGAATCTGGGAGCCTAGTGTTAAGACACTCCGTTGCCCACGTTCCGTTGGATTTTTGAGGCATTACGTGTTTAGTGGTGGAACTCAACGCCACGCTTCGCCTCGTTATCAAAGCGAGGAAAAGATAAAACTTCTTTACTCACCCTTTAACATTTATAACATAACATTTGCTAGAACAGAGTATAACACCGATTGTAACATTGGTGGATTGCTAAGCTTAACCCAATGGGACCTATAGGGCTAGTATTGTTGCTGTTTATTTATTCATTTTGATTACAAATATTGCATCTGATTTACTAAACGCGCGGCGTTAAGTTCCGCCACTCAACCCCTAATGCCTACAGAATTCGGCGGAAAATGGGAAATGGAGTGTTTTAATACAAGGCTTCGGCCTACCCTGCTACATAAGCGATACAGCGTGAAGCTGAAAAAAAATTGCTGTTTGCTTTTTCCATATTACTTAAATACAGACGGAACCATAGCACAGAACTAGTAACAACAATGGATATATTCACAAAACTATTTTACCACGACCTTCATTATTTTGTCCGATAGAAAGGAATTTTGATATCAAGCCAAGATCGGGTTTGTAGTCTTAATAAATTGGAGTAACCTTCCTCTCGTCCTTGGAAGTGGAGACGGCAATTTTGTTAGACGTCTCACGTTACTGGCTTGATTATATGAATGTGTAAAGTTGTTAATACTCTGTGGGTGCAGCTTCTGGTTGTAGGTGACGGTTGTGGGTTCAACACGTAATGTCTTGAAAAATGGGAGGAAAGTACATACATATATAATCTGATCACTTTAGTCGCGTGTTCTAGTACTATTTAAGAGTATTTTTTTAGCTTCACGCTGTATCCCGCATAGTAGCAGAGTATGTTACCCATGGGGACCTGGAAACGTAGTGTAAAGACTTACTTTAGGTAAGGATCCTATTAATATGATATTTTAATATTTAATATATTATCATTTAATTGATCTTAAAGCAGGGATGCAATAAAAGAACTGGTGTAAGTTTTTAAGAAATATAACGAATGCCCAGAGTAAATATAAATTAATGTTATTGGTTTAAAATCTTAATTATTTTTAATGAAAATATTAGTATATTTACTTAATTTTTCTAGAAAGTGGAGAACGGAGCAAATTGACCCTATATTTTGATGCTTTAAAATAAAAAATGATGATTTTAAATAAACAAAGAAAGAAGCTGTCGTAACGCAGAAACACAGCTTCTTAGTACTAAGCATGACTGTTGTGTGTTTGATTTCCACTTGGGATAAAAAATTATTTGATTGTTGCTGGCGTCTCTCAATACGCAAGTCTAAAATGAAGTGCTTTAACACTAGATTCTCTCTGCCTACCCTGCTCGGTATATGCGGGATACAGCGTGAAACTATAAAAAAAATTAAAGTAAATGCTGTAGTTTGTTGTATTGTACAGTAAGTACAGTAGGGCGTTATTTAATAGTGTGTAAAGTTACCCGCTGAGACAATGGTAGTCTCGCCGGAGCGGCGCCGTCCATAGTATATGTAATATATATGTATATAAAAACATATATGTATGTAGATATCTTTGTTTATATAGAAAATGTGCTTTTTGTGTTTTTATTCTTTGTTGTTCTTTATGTTGCTTTGTGTTGTTTTGTTTGTTGTCTAGGTTTGAAAGTGAGATTTTTAAGTTTTTTAAGTGTGAAAGATCTCTTTTGGTTAAAATCTAGTTGGGAAATATCTATATTTAATTTTAGATGTTGCTAAAATTTCAAAATATTTATATTAACAAAGAACAATTGGTTAAGTTTTTTGTAGCTTCACGCTATATCCTGCATTTGACACTATTAGGACATAGTGTCTGACGTTAAGACAATGCATGTGACGACGTATGAAGGACGGAACTTAACGCCGTGCTTTGTGTTGCTCTGGTGTAGAGGCAAAGCGCGGCGTTGAGTTCCGCCACTCAACACGCAATGGCTCCAAAGCTGCTGTGTGCGGGATACAGCGTGAAGCTGGTTTAATTTGATTTTTATTTCTGTTGTTTTCAATACAATTTATATTTATCTCGTACATAACAGGATAAGCAAAGGGAATCTGTGAACCTAGTGTTAAGACTCCATTTTCATTAAATGCATTTTATGTAATTAATCTAAAAAATATACATATAAAGACAAATCAAATGTTAAAATCAAAATGTTATATTTAAGAGAACTAAAGAAGGGAAGTTAAAAGATATAACAATTGAGTTATGACGCAGCTTCAACGATCATAAATGGTTGGATTTTTTACAAGCGATTGAGGAGTCAATGGCCCGAATACTGACTTTTGGGTATTATTGAGACTTTATAAATGAATACAGGATGGAATGGCTTTGGGGGTGAAATGCAGTTATAATGCAGATTTACAATCGATTTGTGGAATATTTTCTTTTGTGTGTTTTATATTAATATCTTTTCGAATATTATGCTTTTGGTACATAAAAAATATTACTTTAAAAAACTCAAAACGCACTAAGAGTTCCATTAGCCGTCCTGACCGAGGTACCAGGAGAAATGAAAATCCCCATCTCGCTGGTTTCACTGAGAGATATCGCAGAATTTCCATATTCTGGCTCCATCATCTGCCAGACCAGCAATAATATCATATTATTATATGGTTGTACTTAAGTTTCGTCTAATCACCAAGTTTCATAGTGGTATCATTACTATACGTAGATTTAATTCCGTTTTTTGGTTTTATCACATAATTACATAAGCACATAGTAAAAAATGGCCTCAAAAACATGTTGGAAAAGGTACGTAGGTCTCGTAAATTGGGCAGAAAGTAGGGAAACTTTTAACTCTAGATTCCCTTTGTCTTCCCTGCTATTTGTGGAATAGCCTCCAAAAAAATGTGTTAAATAATATGACTAGTCATTAATTTCTCACAGGCACACATAACGGTAAGAAATTCAAATTCCTGAGAAAATGGAAATATTTTTTTCCACAAGTGGGAATTGAACTTACAACAATAGCTTTTTGCAACTTAAACAATTCAAATTATTCACAAAATGTTCCACAGGAAACCTAATAGGGTGGTTTGTGGGAGAATTTTGTAACGTAACTCGTAGTCAACAATTTATCAGATGGTAGTTGTCAATCAAGTAGATAAAGCATAATGAGATTCCTGAAGTTTGGTGTTTTGGCTTGAAGGACGGACTGACAGTTTGAATGTTTTGTGTGTTCTATGCATTTATATTATGTACTTTGTGTTTGTGCGTCTTTTTGTGTATATTGAAGCAATAAGAATTGATGCTGTAGTATCGCAAGAGAAAAAGTACGACTGTAAATGCAGCGGTTATGGGTTGGATTCCCACTTTGAAAAATTAAATATTCTATAATTTCATAGAGTTCGGAGAAATAGGAGAACTAAATCTTCTCTCTCTAAACTGAAGGAAGTTTTAAGTGTCCAATAGAACGGAGTGTCTTAACATTAGGTTTCCAGTTCTCCTCTGTCGTCGCTGCCATGCCTGACAGGATACGTAAAGCTAAAGAACAAAAACAAAGTAAGATAAGATCTTTGATTCAATTCACGATTATATGTTTGAAATGAAACTATTTAACAATGTTAATCGCGTATATTTATATTATACTGTTCCCCCAGCTCTAGTAATCCGGTTATAGAAATTCATTAAAAAAATATTTTTAAGTGTTTTTTTTTATTTTTTGTATCAAAATCGGTTAATAAAATTTTTGTTTTACTTTTTATGCTCGATGTTCTAAAGCAAGCTACAAATAACACTCGATAATAATAAAAGAAAGTGGGGAACGGGAGTGTCTTAACACTAGGTTCCCTCTGCCTACCCTGCTGTGTGCGGGATACAGCGTAAAGCTGACTAATAAAAGATAAATATCGAGGCTTGAGTGGTGAAGATAGTACACATATTATAAATTTCAACATAATTCTAACAAAAAAGAAACATTAAAATTTGACTAAACAATAAAGATGGAACCATGCGTCAAGCAATCCCATCTATTTTACCCCGTTGGGTAGAGAGATCTTGTTGCCAGAGTAAAATGAAGGTGAAAATGGTAATCACAACCGAAGCGTTTCCAATATATTATAATTATTATAACTGATACATCAGACACTCCATTTATCTGTATTATATATATAGTTTTAGCTTCATGCACGTAGCAGCTTCGGCATAGAGAACCTAATGTTAAAATATTCCGTCCTCTTATTTCCACCGAAGTCTGGAAGCATTGTGTGTTGAAACAATGGTGGAACTCAACGCCGCGCTTTGCCCCGCCACAGAGTCAAAAAAATAAAATATTAAATATTTCATTTTCTTGAATGGAAATCAAACCAACAATCGCTCGTATCCCGACAACTTTTCGCCACGACTGGCCTTAAATTATATATTAAAAAAAAATTAAATTAAATTAGCTTCACGCTGTATCCCGCACACAGCAGGGTAGGCAGAGGGAACCTAGTGTTAAGACACTCCGTTCCCCACTTTCTGCCGAATTCTGGAGGCATTGCGTGTTGAGTGGCAGAATTCAACGCCGCGCTTAACCTCGATACCAGAGCGAAGAAATGGAAATATAAATTTAAGTAAATATTTCATCTCCTCGAGTGGGAATCGAACCCACAACCAGTCGG
>JAATLQ010037108.1:36537-47768 GCA_013421005.1 Heliconius erato x Heliconius himera | reverse complement strand
TATTAACAATAAGTGAAGAGAAAAAAAGTACGTACTTAAAGTTCATCGAGACTTTTGACAGTTACCGACGTCTACCGACGCGTTATATTTGATGTTGTTTAATAGTCCAGATATTCATAAATAACATTTATAAAAATCAGCTGCGGAAACGTGCGGTTTTAAAAGTTATCACGAAAACTACGATACAAGTCAGGGAACAAGAAAACTCTATCTATTGAATTTTCTAATGTTGTACTATTTAATTAATTAGATTGCAGTAAATTTCAATTAAATTATTGTTATTTATTAATAAAAGAACGTTTTATCTTCATTTTGCACACATTTTGAGGTATAACTAATTAATAAAATGCACAATACTCTCATTTATGAAATTATATAAATAGAGTGAATTAATTTAATAAAACTCTTACAAATTAGTAATAAAATTACTAACAGACGTTTGATTGTTAAGTAACTTCACTAAATTTCAAAGTGGCTAATACTTTCAAGTGTTCCAAGCGTGAATTATTACTCCCATACATTGAAGGAGGAAAAAAACTTGATGCAATCAATATTAGCTATTAATATTTCTTAAAGAAAAGTATCATGTTTCTGTAGACAACATAAGTTTTATTATCAGCGACATTCAAAGGAATTTTATTCGTTCCTTTAATAAGCAATGGACAGAAGCGTCCCGGTAAAAAAAATAGTTTTTTTAAAAAAACAACGAAAATTGGTTTGATTCTGAATATTTGTTAACCTTACCAATCATTAAAGAAGTAGCATCTGAAAACTCACCATCGACATCTTCTGGAAAATACGGAAGACCTTGTGTCCCTATGGGGACCCATCACAATCAACGAAGAGGCGAAAAAATACCGCGTAATTTAGTGAATATGGCTTTGAACACACACACTTGCAATGCCTACGTCCAGGGCTTACGTCCTATAGGAGGAGAAATACAAGCAAAACTCGTGGAAAAATTAAGGCTTGCTGATCGAGATACAATGTATCTATATTTGAATCTCATAGAAAACGCAAGCCAGAGCAAAATGCGCAAAATCGGATCAAGAGGCATTAAATATTTTTATTTATTTTGATTTAACAAAAGCGCAATACATGTATTTAAGGAATTTAACAAACGAATGAGATCCCAAGAATGCACAAGGTGCACTAGAATCCCGTAATAAGGAGTATAAAAAATTTCGCCTTCATCATGCCAGAAAGTGCTCTCGATCAGCTTCAAATGAGGATGTATTTCATACTCTTCTCCATTTCCATGCATAGAAAAACATACGAGTATAGCAAAAGTGTGAAGGCACTTGATGAAGATACTCTGGATCTTTAAAATTGAATGAACTTATTATGGATCCCGAAGTTCACCAAGTATAATTAAATATCATATACTCATCATATAATATACATTCATTTCTAATATTATTCTACTTGTAAATCAGTTTTTGTAAATTTTATATTTTATTAAATAAGTATATGTGTACGCGTAATTTCTTACTTAAATACATAACAGCTTAAGAAACATTGTTTTTTAATAAACTAATTTAATAATACTTTTTTATTACTACTATAAGTAGTGTGGACTAAGGAAATTATTATTTTATTCTTTTCATTATTTTTTTAATATATATATACTCCAATAAAAGTATAATATCTGAACGTTACCTAAAGCGCTATTTTATACTTTATGCTTGTGCAAAAATTCAATTGTATATCTTAACAAATAAAAAAGTTATCGATTTTTGATCTGATACAGACCTCAATTGCCCATAGTGCAGCGGCGCAACGCCGTTTAAGTTAATTATTTAAGTTTAAGGCTGTTTCTGAAAGAATAAATTAAATTATTCACTGACATTTAACAGAGTTTTAAAATTATGATGAGACGTACATTACATAGGTAAAAAGAACGTAATGTTACAAAAATACATACGTATAAGAAACAATTAGCTTTATGTATATTTTTATAAATATCAAATATCAACATTGGTCGTATTTTTTAATTCAAAGCAATCTTAAGTCCTTATAAAAATTACGATAATGTAGTAAAAAAATCGTATCAGCTAAGCGGGCGAAGCCGCGGGCGAGCCGCTAGTACTAAACATACGCGATTAATCCGGTAAAATAGTTTTATTTAAAACCATTTATTTTACTACGTTTTAAACTTACACATTTGAACTTAAAAGTATCAAAATTATTTTCCGTTAATCTACAATATCAAAAAACATATATATTTTTTATTTCTCAATTTAGACAAAATTTTTATTACTTGATCATCATAGGCTATAAAAAACTTAAACAAATTCAAAATGGTGATCTCATTAAGAAATAACTACGCACAAATGAAGAAATTAACAGTCTTTTATTTTATAGTAGATCTTATCTATAGTAATATTATCAAGCTGAAGAGTTTGCTTGAACGCGTTAATCACAGGAACAAGTTGTTTTTTTTTTTTTTAGCTTCACAAGTTTTTTTTTTTTTTCAGGTAGGCAGAGGGAACCTAGTGTTAAGACACCTCGTTCCCCACTTTCTGCCGAATTCTGGAGGTATTGCGAGTTGAGTGGCAGAACTCAACGCCGCGCTTAACCTCGACACCAGAGCGAAGAAATGGAAATATAATTTTAAGTCAATATTTCATCTCCTCGAGTGGGGATCGAACCCACAACCAGTCGATTTTACAGTCACACCTCGTGCCGCTGCGCCACGACTGGCCTCTAGGAACAGGTTGAATTGAAAAAATATTTTTGTACTAACTAGATAATTTATCGAGGAAGGAAACTATATTCTAACTACTAACGCCCAATATTAATAATCTAGATAGATTATTAACGTCGTCCTACGTCAATCTTCGATTGTTCCATATATCTATCCAATCTAGTGATTATTATAGTTAGTAATTTCGTCAGTTAATAATTTCGATTTAACGTTCTGTACCTGCGGTCAGACTTACCTACTAGGGCTGATTTTAATTTCTCGTTAACTCAGTTTTTTTTATGGAAAAAACAAGCCAAACGAGCGTTCGGGTCACCTGATGGTAAGTGATTACCGCCGCCCACGGCCCCGTGCAATAACACCAGAGGAGCTACAGGTGCGTTGCTTGCCTTTAAGATGTGTTGGGCGACGGAGCCCGGAATTACCTGATGCGAAACGCAGTGCAACTCAAACGCACATAAAGCCACTATTTAGCGCCAGTTTTAAATGCCGGTGGTGGTAATGATCCGGTCGAGTCTGTCCATGCGTGTTGCCTTTGCTGGCGACGTGACTCTACCACACGTAGTTTAGTCGCCTCTTACGACACCACCAGTCCCAGAATGATCTTATTCTATGGCGGGATCACACAGCACAACTACTGCTCAGTTTTTATACAGCAGCCGTAGTGGCCCAGGGGCACAAGGGTGTGACTGTGACGGTTGTGGATTCGATCCCCACTCGAGGAAATGAAATATTTATTTAAATTTATATTTCCATTTCTTTGCTCTGGTGTCGAGGCAAAGAGCGGACCACTCAACACGCAATAACTCCCAAATTCGGCGGAAAGCCCTTAATCTATCATGTACGGCCATACACAGCATATAGTGATTTTCATTTAACTAAACTGGCGAAGCCGCCGGTAAAAGTTAGTCTTCAGTATATATTTCTTAGCTTCACGCTGTATCACGCTCATAGCAGAAGGCATCTGGGAACCTAGTGTTAAGATACTCCTTCTTAATTTAAAAAATAACCTTTCCCCACACGCTGCGTAACCAAAGCCTATATATAGAGTATTCTGTGAATCTAGAGTTATGAACTTTGGCACGAAGCGAAAACTTATAATACAAATAAAGGGAAAAATCGAAAAATTTTATAACTATTTCATAGAAAAACATCATTACAAACTTATATTTTTAGCTCATCTCATACAAAATGAGTGCATATGTCCGCAAATTTAAGTTAGTCAACTTTTATAAGATGTACATCTCGAAATTGGTATAAATAATAGTGCTTAAAATCTCTAACGCTGCTATAAAAAAGCAGAGACACACACAATATTATTTATCATTTACATATACAAAACTTCACTTCTAAAACCAGTTGATATAAAGATATAAGTCCCGTGGACAGTACCATACATACATATCATACATACAATACATACATATATTGTATAATAATAAATAATTAAATGGTTTTACATTTGACTAAATTGGTCTTGACAGCAAATGAAGGAAAATAATTAACTGTTTTTTACTAAGTGACAATTTTAACGAATACCCCGCTGTCTTTCGTCGTAATTAACCGTCCGGCGGTCACTATAGATATATTAACACCAAAAAACACTAAATAAGGGACGATATTATATAAATATATATTCTGATTCGATCTCACTACCCATAGCTTAACAGTTTTTTTCTTTTTTTTCGGAATTGGTACAAAGGAGCATGCTGTCAAGTCAAAAGTATAAAAATGCACCTAAAAATCCGAAAATAAGTGAGAAATATGGTCAAACGCGAACAGCTTTCACATTTAAGGTGTTCCAAAGTCTTTTTTTTATGGTAAAGACAAGGCAAATGAGCGTTCTGGTCACCTGATGGTAAGTAATTACCGCCGCCCACGACCCCGTGCACCAACACCAGAGGAGTTACAGGTGCGTCGCCGGCCTTTAAGTTAGGTTGGGTGCCGGAGCCCGGCATTACCTGATGCGACACGCAGTGGCATAAAGCCACTACTTAACGCCGGTTTTAAATGCCGGGGGTGGTAATGATCCGGTCGAGTCTGCCCATGCGTGTTGCCATTGCTGGCGACGTCACTCTACCACTTACGTACTTTAGTCGCCTCTTATGACACCACCAGGATGATCCTATTCCAAGCCGGGATCATACCGCTTTAAGACATAATAGCTGTACTGTATTTGATATTTATTTTTAATTATAGATAAGAATTCATACAAAATATATTGACAGCCTTTTATAAAATCAATTGTTAAATTAAGCCAGTCCTGGCGCAGGAAAACAAGGTAAGACTATAAACACGACAGGATGTGGGTTCGATTTCCACTTGAGGAAATTAAAAATTTAATATTTTTTCCTTGTTCTGTTAACGAAAGAATTCAGAATTCAGTGGGGACCGGAGTGTCTTAATGAGAAATGGAGTGTCTTAACACTAGGTCCCCAGGTTCCCTCTGCTTACGCTGCTATGTCAGAATCTCGATCCGTGAAGCTAAAAAAATCAACGACTTCGTTTCACAGCGGGACAACGTTTGGCTGTAAACGTGATAGATCTAGATCCGAGACATCGTGAGGCTATAAAAAATCCCCTATCATGCGGAGTAGATATAGAAATATAAAACTGAAGAGTTTGTTTAGTTGAAATCTTAGGAAATGCTCTTTTTTTTACTTCACGCTGAATTCTGAATATTGTAGGGTAGTAGATACCTCCTTTAAATATACGAATTTTCCCATTAAGAGACTCCACGACCACGATTGCGACCACGGGGGCAAAGTCACTGGTAATAGCTAGTCTTCTAGTACAATTATATTATCTTTAAAATTTCAGTTAAAGCTATACTGGTGTCACTAAAATTATTAAGTGGAATGACATTTAATAACCAATATTTGTTTCAAGGTGAACGTTGCACTAATGTAGCTAGCTCTGGAATTAAGTTATTTAATTTTATACTACATAGATGTATATAAATAGTTGCTAATGTAATTTGGATTTGAATCCTAATACACAAATGTTCTAGCTCTAGCCTCTTTATAAAGACATCACTTGATAATATTAATATTTTCAAATACGTGAAATGTCCTAATGGCAAATGGAACGCCTTAACACTAGGTTCCCAAGTCCCTTCTGCATTCTTTGAAATGTGCGGAATAAAAATAAAATAATATATTAAACTAATAAGTGTTAATTTAATCTATATAGTTTTTGGCTTTTTGGCAAGGGCGTGTCCCAAATGCCGTCATTTCACCTCATGATTGGCAGTTCTAGACCATTTACCGTCCGCCATAGACATTATTTCACTCTATTCTTTCTGGCTACCCGGCTAAGGACTGGTGACTCCCCACCTGCCTAGCTAGCGACTAGCCCCCAGTGGTTTCTTTCTCTTTTCTCGGCACAAGAAACATCTTTGGGACAAAAAAATTGACGAGGATATCAGCGTGATGGCCACTGTTACACGGTGATATTATTATATCATTAAATAAGGGATGAATTAAATGTAAACTACATACATGTCATCCACGTCAGACAACATGGATGACATGTATGTAGACATGTCTATATATACACGACAAACATTTTCACTATTTAAATCGTTAATAATTAACCGGACCTTTTCTCTCGCATAGTATGAAATTCATACGATTTTGAATTTCATTCAATTCTCAACTGAACCCCAAAAAATGGGGTAAAAACGTGCACATTTGGTGAATTTCGCGAGCGGTCAGTTTGAAAGGGAACAAACATGAAGTCGCCAGCACTTTTAATTACAATGAAATATTCTCTTTATTTCCAATTGCCGAACATTTTAATTTTTAATGAGTACAAACTTTTTACTTGACACGTCGTCACGTGACACGAAACCTCTCATTAGCGGCGCTTAATTAAATAATTATTTCGTTATTTACAAAGAAAGAACGATCGCTCTGACGATTTGTGGTGAAAGCTTGGTCACCTAGTTACTCCTTTTTTAGGATTTTCTTTTAAATTTTTCACACATTTCGTGGAGAAGGAAGTCAGAATCTAATGATATTATCATTTGTTTTCAATTTCTTAATACCAATAGATCTACGATCCTAGAGCCGTCTTGAATAGCTAAATGTAACACCATTCACATAGTCCAGAAAGATCGAAATAAACGAAGGTATTTAAATATTTTTAAACCCAATGAGCAAAGAAATTCGAAATTTAGAAACGTATATTTTTTTACCATAGCGGGACTCCAAACAACGCCTGGCTTATTTAGGTAATTGTCCTACATGAAGACAAGACCAGACTGCGACAGTGCAAGACCGATGGATATGGAGATGTTTGGGCGTATGTTCATTAGTGGGCGTCAAAAGGCTGATGTGATGATGATGGGGTTGGTTGGATACTTGGATAAGTCTGTCATGCATACTTGGAATTACATGCTATATAAATATACATGCCTATTAAAGAGATAGAGTGAATAAAGGAAATCACATAGCTGGTCATATTTATATATGATTATATGAAAGTTATGCTAAAGGGTTCGTTTCTTTGAACGCGCTTATCTCAGGTACGCATTGAAAAATATTTTTCTACCTCTAACCCTACGGGTTGCAAATAGCCTGTACCAAATAACCCTCAAAACAAATTTTGATGTAACCCATTGTGGTTAGTTACTTGGGCAATTAAAATATGTCATGCATTACATAACTCCTAGCATTTTTTTTGAGCACGAGAGCTTGTGCCCCTGCCATACTTTTGGCCTCACTGCAGGTAAGTGATAGTAAAATATACATAGAGACCGTCGTCAGACTCTGTTCTCACTCTAATCCGATAAACCAATTGCGATGACGAGTTCCGCCACTCAACATGCAATGTCTAAAAAAATAGTGAATAACGAAGTGTTCTAACGCTAGGTTTCCCTTATAAAAAATTATAAATTTTATATAATTAATATACGCAGACGAAACGGAAACATATGATCTCATCCGCTTAGTCACCTAATAAATATATTCAAAAATTCAAATCGTACACAAAATTAACTCACTCAAATTGAACCTGTTATATCATAGCCACCAATCAAAATATCCAGTTATCCAAAAATACTTAAATATAATATCGGTAATATTTTTCAAAGTTATTTTTAGTTAGCTAAAGGACATAAAAGGAGCAACCTTGAGCTCAGTGGTTGGAATGTAAGATTTATTTCTATAGGTATAAGATTCAATTCCTGTTAATGGGCGGTGACCTACAAAAAGTATATAAACAAAAAATATGTTTCTCAGGAAATTCTCTCTATTTGTAGACGGCAATGTGAGTCAAGGTCATGAGTTGTAATCCTGTGAGGGAAAATGATTGATTTCTATATGTTAATGATAATTATTAAATAATTTTTGTCATTAATTATCTTTTTCTCAACATGATAATGTCTCTTATATTAAATTATTTAAGGCTTTAAAAGTTGATTGAACGAAAATAAATCTTTTTTAACTTCAAAGAAAACTCAGTGTCAAGACACTCCGTTTTCCTTATCGTCTGAATTCAAGACACTGCGTGTTAAGTAACGGAATTCAACACTATGGTTTTGCTATAATGTACACATAAAATGCATGCTTTACTGGGTTCTCTTTATATTTTTAGGTTCCATAACGAAAGGATAAAACGGGACCCTATAACGAGGGGAAATCGAACCCGAAACCCTGGTGTTTACCGTCAGGCCCTATCCCACTGTGCCATAACGACTCTCCTTTTAAATTACCCATGAATATTATTACATTTAATGAATAAATAACAATTTGCAGTTAAAATACAGTATATTTTTACCTGCACCTGACACTTTGGAGAGCAATTCTCACTCCACGATTATAATATGGCGTATTATAATGCAATTTTTGATTGAAACGGTAACTGAACCCGCTATTAACTGCATACAGGGCACAGTTGAACACGGTTATCATAACCATTTACTTTCTCACAAGTAATTTACAAAATTGCCTCACTTAATATAATTATCGGCATATTTATTATGCTCCCCATTATATAAAACAAAGACGAATTCGATCGAAAATAAGTACTGGGTCATTGTAATTTGCATCACCAGTAGCTCAATACATGATACTGACGCGTTTAATGGTTGTAGAAAATAAAATTTGTTACGATATTTTAATAATAATATATTAAAAAACTGGACAAGTGTAAGTCGGTATTTTTTCGGTGGTTCCGTACAAAAATTGGAGGTCTCGAGCTTATTCTGAAATTCAATCTGGTCTTAGGCTGGCCAGAGTCCTTTCATCTGATACGTCACTTGAATTAACTTTAATATCAAATTATGCCCACTTTTTTCTGGCTATTATTTTTCTTGGATTTAACCACAAATGTATCGTTATATGATTTCTTTCTTTAACTAGTACTACTACCTTTAATTTTATAATTAGGTCAACCGGAAGTATTATTTTTTTTCGACTTGGTTTCATTGCTAATAACCTGGACTGGTCTTGACAGCGTCAATGGGCGGGGATGAGGGAGAGTAACTCGATCCTGAAAAAATTACGAGCTTTGATGGACGCTCGTCAAAGGTTGGCGTGAGGGGGAGTTTGATTGTTGGGCCCCAACCGTGCCGTGAGATAGGCCTGGCCTCGTCTAATTAGTACTTTATTAATTTTGATTCTCTTTGTAAGTGTCGAAATGCACGGTTTTTATGATATAAACGGTCATATCTTTTTTTAAGTAAATGTAGAAACAGAATTTTTTCAGAAAATCATGGGGCCGTAGATATGAGTTGAGTTGTAGATATGGTTTGAATTTCAATTTGATATCTTCAAGCGTTCCTGAGATAAAAGCTCTTGACAGACAGACAGACGGACAACAAATTAATCTTAGAAAGGTTTCGTTTTTTTGTATGGAACCCTAAAAAACCAGAAAGTTAATGCATATCCAGTATCCAGTAGTCCTCGACGGTATGTTAGCACCTACTGTCTACGTCAATAAGCTTACGGAGTTAACCTCGGTACATAAAAACTCTTTTCATTTCATTTTAATTCTATATAATTTATTATTCTACTTATTTGTTTTAGCTGTGCGTCACAAACGACAATCGTGTGAATATGGAACGGTGCGAGGTCTTTTTTGTTTTTTTAGTGACAACAGCTTAAAAGAGATACTTTTAAAATAAATAGTTCACGTTGTATCCCAAATATAGCTTGGGCTAGGTGGAGGGAACCTAGGTTCTGGAAACTTAAAAACTCTAGAGTTTAGACACTGCTCTCTAAGCCATTGCGTGTCGAGAATCAGAACTGTTCTGCACTTTGTGTTCTAAAATGAGCGGAGAAATGAAAAGATTTGTTATCTCCGAACGGAAATCCCGGCTACAACCGTCGCAATTACAGATCTAATATTTTAACATTTTCTAAATATTATTCCACACTAGAGAAATAAAAGTAATTTGTGGAATAATAGTTAAAAATATATTAATAACAATTACATACCGTTCCGCATCAAGTATTTTATCATCGGACTAGAATCGAACGTTATTTTACAAAGAATATTATGAATCCTTCAAATCAATAATTTAACATTTAAGGCTGTTTCTGAATGAGTAAATTAAATTATTCACTGACATCAGCACATTTAACAGAGTATATTACACAGAGTGGAAGTGTAAGCACCACTTTAAATGAAACCACAGTTTTAAGTACCCCTATAAAAGTCCAATATAAATCAGTAAAAAAAATATTTTGCCAAAAATGAAAAAGTTATTTTTTCAAACAAAATAAATAATAAATTTGTCATTTTAAAATAAAACACCATTTGTACGGACGACACATGCACACATAAACCTATCAAAGGAACACCGCCGCACACGGCTCATTTCGAAATCGAGTTGTAGGTATTGGTGATAAAGTTCAAAGTTGTTTAACCTTTAGTAGTATTTCTGTAGTAGTAAGTGTTTATGTTGTTGGGATCTATACGTAAACGCGTCACACGAAATACAGGTATGGATAAAAATCGTAAAATGAAAAAAAAAACCTACGTCTAAACTGTTGAGACATCTTGATTAATTTCTTTAGGTATAGGTTCGAAATATTTTATCCTATATGCTGTTTCCGTAAAAGGAGCGCTGCTTCTTCCACCCTGTATAGGTAAAAAGAACATAAAGTTACAAAAATATTCACGTGTAATAAATAATTAGCTTTATGTATATTTTATAAATATCAAATATCAACAATGGTCGTATTTTTTATTTAAAACAATCAAAAATTCTTTGACGATAATGTCGTAAAAAAATCATATTAGAAGGCATTATAGTTGTCAATCAATTCTGCTTAAAAATTAAAATTAAATTAGCTTCACGCTGTATCCCGCACACAGCAGGGTAGGCAGAGGGAACCCAGTGTTAAGACACTCCGTTCCCCACTTTCTGCCGAATTCTGGAGGCATTGCGTGTTGAGTGGCAGAACTCAACGCCGCGCTTAACCTCGACACCAGAGCGAAGAAATGGAAATATAAATTTAAGTAAATATTTCATCTCCTCGAGTGGGGATCGAACCCACAACCAGTCGGTTTTGCAGTC
>JAATLQ010037108.1:19765-31142 GCA_013421005.1 Heliconius erato x Heliconius himera | reverse complement strand
CACGCACAAAACTCACGTGTTACGTTACTTTTTATGAATTTTATCGATAAAAAGAAAAATATATATAATATAAATATATCTATAGCAATACATTTCTTGCAATTCATCGCGTGCCAGTTGCCGGTCGTGAGAAAGGCCTCGAAACAAATTCTGGGAGTTGGTTTTACTTAATAAGCTTTCGATACGATTAAAAATCTCAACGTCAGTGACAATTGGTTTGAGTCGATTTTAAGTTATGGGGACAAGTAATAAGGGTTTGATAACACTCGATTTCACCGCGGCTACTGATTATACGCACGTAACGTACACAATTATTTAATACCATATCCTGCTTCTGAGAAGCGCAATTCGAATCGCATAATAACTTGCTATTGCTAACGTAATTTTAATTGTAACGTTTGTCGTGTTCCTCCTGTACAGCTTGGTAGGCAAAGTTAGTTGGTTAGCCTAGCCTAGCACAGGTAGGTAGTACTAGTCCGAGAAAAAATTGAAATCTATACATTTGTGTTTAAATCCTTAAAAAAATAAGGCCTTAAATAGCAAAAGAGGCTTGTAATATATATAAAATTTCAAATTTGAGCTTAAACGGTTATTGACATAATAACGATTAAAATTCAGTCATTTGTCAGTTCATTCAGTCATTTCGGTGACTGACTCACTCATAAAAAACCTAATCCACCTCTTCTAGGCCTGGCCTCTCTGGCCAAGAAACTTAATATTTGGTACCAAAGTAGACTCAGTAAGATTATAAATATAAGTAGGAAAAAAACTAAAAAATATTATTAATTTAAAACTCTTCCTACCCTGCTGTGTGCAGGATACAGCGTGAAGCTGTTTTGTTTTTATTTACTTTATTAAAAAAAATATAAATGTAAAATGAGAACCAAGTAAAATGTTATGTGTTGCGTACTTCTCGACTTCACCAACAAAAGACTGAGAGAAAGATCTAGGAATAAAATTAAAGCTCTAAATTTGAGTTGGCTATATTTTACCACCAGACACCAAACCAAATATCAACTTAATGGTCCAATACAAGCTGGAAATATAATAAAGACTAAAAGTAAAAAAAATAAGTATGTCAACTTTTATAAATTGCACTTCCCGTTGAACTTGAACCCCGCGCTTGATTGTTATTTTATAGTCAGCTTTGACATAAAACAATTTGCTCATCGTCTATGAACTCTATTTAAAATTATAATTTATGTTTTGAATGTCCTCTAAATTAGGAATCCAATAACATTATAAACATATTTATTTTATTGGCGAATTTTTAAATAATTCTATTGTTGAGCTCGCTGTGACATATAAAAAATATAAAAATGACACCACAATAAACTCAAACATGTAAGAAATACATAATATAGTTATAAAAGTCCTTAAAAAAATATTGTTAACTATTTTTTAGATAATTTTTCTGAGGTTAGATGTATTTAGACGTATTTAGAAGACTTCTTGCTGAATCCTGCAAACAATGTAAGTAGAGGGAACTCAATGCGGCGTTTTACCTTATTTTTTTTAGTCTCTTATTATCTTATTATTTTTAGAGTAGGCAGAGGAAACCTGAGGGTGTTAGATAGGTTAGTGCCAGTATAGAAATCAGTAGTGGCGCAGGATCTCAAGCGTGCGACCGTAAATGCGATAGGTTGTGATTTTGATTTCCATTCGAGAATGAAAAATGAAAATATCAAATATTCAATATCCTCGCTCTAGTAACAAGGCAAAGCGCAGCGTTGAGTTCCGCCGAGTTAACACTAGGTTCCCAGGTTCCCTCTGCCTACGGTGCCCTGTGTGGGATACATGCGCTTAAAGAAAAATAAAAGATAGTTTAGGGAGCGTAAAGGAGCAGTAAAAGAGATTGTTTTGAAATTCCTATGAGAGCGGGAGAAAACGGTATCCACCATTTTCCGATTCAAAGTCATTTTTATTTCAAAAATTATCGAAATGGATCTTTATTATTCGGTTATTTAAATCGATTTTTATTTTTAAAGTAATTTAAATGAGTTTTTATTTTGAACCTTGCCAAATTTAATCGAATAAAATTTTAAAGGACCAACATTTAAATCGATGTTTATTTAAATAGGTATTTATATTGATTTTTATTTTGTAAAGATATTTAAATCCTTTTTTTTATTATAATTATTTGGAAAAATATTCATCTGAAGCCATTCAATTTTACGGGTTATATTGACAAAAAAGTAAAAACAGCATTCCATAACTCGTTTCAGCATTAAATATTTGCTCGTTACTCGTACTTAAATATATCAGAGTTTTATCTGTCACGCTTCTCTCTATAACACCTATATGAATTAAAAAATATTTAAGAAAAATAAAAACCCCGAATGCATTAAACTAAAAAGAAAAAAAAACAAACCCAATATTTTATTATGATTAACAGTCGGGACCCCTTTAAATTATGCGGGGTTCCTGGTAAAGATTTAATTGATTGAAGAATTACTTATAGGTCTCGACTGTTATTAAACTGATGGAATCAATTGGGCTTGTTTTTTTTTATTTTTAGTTTAATGCAGTCGGAGTTTTTGTTTTTTTTTAATATTTTTTTATTTTTTACTTTTTTGTTAGGATTCATAAGGAATATGAAACGAAAAATTTATGATGATATATTTTTTTGAAATCCTTGTATTCAGCTCTTGAATTTGATACCTATATTGTGGTTTTCGAAAAACATTTTTTTTTTACAAAGTCCAATGATGTCCCAAGAATACCTGGGCTTTTAAGACGAATCTAACGATACCACAATTATGTAAATCCATTCAGTAGTTGTGGAGATATGAGGTAATAAAGAATATTACATACATACATAAATACGAGTACAAGATACGCGCGAAAAACATAACTCCCTTAGCAGTCGGTAAAAATGGAAAGGGCGGTGTTAAGTTCCGTCACAAAACCAGAGTTTCGAAAATTAGGTGATATTTTCTATTCAAAGCAGTGGTTCCTAAGATTTGTGCGTTCAACCAAGGAAACCCTTTAACTTTATAATATTAATATAGATATTTCTATTTCAACTGAAACATGATAGAGAAGGCAAACAAAATATTGTGTTTATAGAATTTGAGTCTTTGAGTGGCGGAACACAAAGTTGCTTTTTGCCCACCAGAAGAGGGAAATTAAAATATTTTGAATTTAATCAATGTTATAATAAAGGGCAAATTTAAGTTTAAAATACTTATTTTATAACAAGTCAATACTGACGTGCGATACCTATTTGGAGTTGGACTGGTTGACAGTGCACCCTAATAAATAACGAAAACATTCCTAAAAACATGCATATTCCATATATGGCAGATTAGGTTTAGCGAATTTTAGACTTCGTATTAATTGGTGGAATTGAATGCCGCGATGAATGTTATGACGGAGAGAGAAAATAAAAACAATTATTCCCTGAAATTTAACTTTGTAAATGAGCTGAAAATAGAATACTAAGCTATATATCACACTCTTTCTATATATATATAACGCCGTCGTGACCTTTTATAACAGAAGTGAAAGAAAAAATAATATAAAAGAGTGTTATCTAGTGTTAAGATATTCCGTTTTGGGAAACGGAAAGGAAAGATTCCCGGGTTTCCTTTGCTTACCCTGCTATGTGCGGCGGCGACGGTGCGGCTTCAATACGGCGTGAAGATTAAAGAAATAAAAAGACAAAAGATATCACGCTCCTTTTATACGAAGCCATCGTGGCGCGGCAGCACATTCTCTCACTGTAGACGCGATGGTTGTTGATTCGATTCTCCCTCGGGGAGTGAATTATCAGGTAGTGGTACTTCGACGAACTTCAACGTTGAGTTCCCCCACTTAACATGCAATAGTATATTGGGCAGAAAGAGGAGTGTCCATGCACTAAATTCCATCTGCCTACCGTGCTATGCGTAAAGCGTGAAACTGATTTTTTTTATTTGTATGTACATCACTTTAAATTGAGCTTTGATTTAAACTTTCCTTACAAAGTTCCCCAAAAAATCTGAAATTACAACCTTTCCTCATAATGTCTGTCATTATTAAGAAACTATATTACAATTATTAGTACTTAGTGCCTCTTGCTACTCGATACGCTAAAAGGTTGACAGATATGGTAAATGTATTACATAAATACAATTGTTATATCCTTGCCTTATATGCAAAACGGGTGTAAGTACGAAAATCGACTGGATATTTTGATACTAAGATCTTTGATTTTCACGATAATTACACATTTTAAACCACGCCGGCACTTCTATCATATGTGAAGGGAGTTACAGACAAGAATTGGCAACACCTTAAGAAAAGCTTCCATAAAAACTATATTTAAGCCGAACAAGTGAGCCCATTTTTTAGACCAGTGAAAAGTAATATTCCTTTGCAGTGTGCAAGTACACTAACTACACTACAAACTAAATTGGGACTGTGGCTTATCATACATCGCTCAAACAAAAATCATCGGCTAAATGAGCATCAAATTCAAATTCAAATTATTTCTTTATACAAATAGACTCTTATAAGCACTTTTAAATCGTCGCATGAACATATAAAAATAAAAAGCTACCACCGGTTCGGAAGGCAGTTCTGCTGAGAAGAGCCGGCAAGAAACAGTTGCTTTTTTCAAAGTCAAAGGTATAATTCAATTACTACATGAACTGACAGCTATCCTGCATCACATTCAATAGACATTAATTCCATACATGTTTATCCTCTAAATATTCTTGAACAGTATAATAGCATAAAGCTATACTTGTTAGTATTTTTTTAAGGTGGAGGAAAACATCCCCGATATCAAGAATGGAAAAAATATCGAAATCTGCTGTGTGAGCACACTCCTCACTTATTACCTAGAACACACTAAAAATCTTTGAAATCTAAAGCCTAACCCAGGACAGTACGTAAAGCAATTAAAAAATCGTTGGCAGTAGTTTGATATAATAATTATGTCAACTGACAAACGAATGCCACTTCAGTCTACCCGTGACCTCGGACTACTTTAAGGTATTCGAAAAGTCGGGTTTCCAAAAATGTATAATACTAAATATACGCGATTAATCCGGTTATATAGTTTCATTTAAAATCGATATTTGGAATTTACACAGTAAAAAAAAATTTATCAGTTTTACGCTGTATGGGAACTTACTGTTAACAACGTTCCCTACTTTCCGCTCACTTTTTCGAGGCATTGCTTGTTGAGTGGTGAAACTCAACGTCATGTTTTTTGCCTTGGTGCCAGAAGAAATAAAAAATAATAATAAATAATAATTCATTAGAGTGGGTATCTAACCCACAACCATCGTGCAGTCACATTGCAATTTATTTATGTTCCTACAGAGATAATAGCAACATAAGTTGTTGTCGGTTCCCGCTGCCTACCCTGCTACTTACGGGATACAGCCTCATAAAAACTATAATATTTTTACCAATACGCTAACCATATTAGATTATTGTATTTTGTTTCTGCTTAATAGAAAAAATGACATAATTAAACTTATACCCCCTTTCTTTTGAAGAGGTTTTACCAAATATATTGTAATTTCAAAAATGATGTTATCCATATGTTTCTTACACTCGTTGCTAAATTGAACCCGTACTTCAATACATTTTATGGTTATAGCTTATGTCAGATTGACAGAAAATGTTTAGGACTTTCTTTAAAAAATCACACGCTCATTTTGCAATGTACGTAGGTACAATAAAAAGTAATGTATCCAGCAAATAGCAGGGAAGGCACTAGTGTTAAGACACTCCATTCCCCACGCACCGCCCAATTATTGAGACATTGCGCAAGGTGTGGCGAAACTCAACGCCGCGCTTTATCAACCAGAACTGGAAATTATTCTATACAGCTTATAATTATAGTTCGGCTTATATCTTATTATTAATAGGCAGGAATGAAAGTAAATAAAAAAAACGTGTATGAGGGAGCACGAGTGGTTATGCCAAAAATCTTAATTGAAATAAAATTTAATAAATAAATATTATTTCAATAATCAAAGATTTTTTTTTATTATTGCCTCGAGCCAATGAAAAAATGAAAATAAAAAGGAATAAAACTAGGCCATTATAAGTATCATAATAAAATGCATATTACCATAAAACATTTTGATTAAACCACTTTTAGACGTTCAATTGCTCATTTAAAAATTAAATTTGACATAATCAGTGGAACAATCTAAAATTCTGCCATTAACAACCTTGATTAACAATTTATTAATTTCTTAAATTGCATTAAATATTGTAAATGCCATTTTGGGTTTCAGTAAATAATGCTTATAAAAAAACAAATGTATAAAAAATGTCTAATTTTTGTTTTAATTAATAGATTTTTTGCTTCGAGCTCGAGTTATTCAAATGTTCAATAGGCAAATACATCTATATTTTCACAAACATGTTTGCATACTAAATACTAGTTTTCCCCTGCGACTTTGCCCAAGTGGCCCGATGGCCTCCTAAGGACTAATATCTCTGACCGCAGGTACAATGACAATAAAGCCTTCCTCAATTACTGGACCCTAGTTCCAGAGAATAACGCGGTCAACCAAACAAACTCTTCGGGTTTATGATATTAAAACATATATACGAACGTGACATGTTATGCCGCAAAAATATATTGTTTTTTCATAGAACAGAAAAAAGTAACAGACACGATATAAATACACGAATTCAAATCAAGGTAGTCACTCCCAGTTACGGTCTTCAAAATGTTAAGAAATCATTTGTGGCAAAAGTATCGAGTTGATTTTTTCTTTTTACTTTCTAGGCTATCAAGTTTTTTTTTTATTTTGTTATCCTATTTCCTACTAATATTATAAAAGATTGTGAGGATCAATGTTTGTTATTATTAGGAACTGCGCGGCACAGAACGAACCATAACTATTTCAATATAAGATTTTCAGGGTTCCGTACCTTTTAAGGAAAAAGGGAACACTTATAAGATCACTTTGTTGTCGATCCGTCTGACTGTCTGTCTGTCTGTGCCTAACCCTTGAAGATATCGAATTCGACTATATAAAGAAAATCAAAATTAATAGGGTACTTTTGGTTGATCTAGAATTATGAAAATTGAAGGCTAGCATATGTAGGTATCTGAATCACTGACATGTACACCAATATATAGTTTACTGACATCTGAAAACTATACAATAAATCAGCTTCACACACGGCAGGGTAGGTAGAGGGAACCTAGTGTTAAGACACTCCGTGTCCCACTTTCTGCCGAATTCTAAAGGCATTGTTGAGTGGCGGAACTCAACACCGCGCTTTACCTCAAAACCAGAGCGAAGAAATAGAAATATATAATAAATTTAAGTAAATATTTCATCTCCTCCAGTGGGGATCAAACGCACAACCAGTCGGTTTTCCAGTCACACTTTGTACCCCTGCGCCACGACTGGCCTCAACTATACATTTGTTGTTAAATCGTAAAAAATAATAGATTTAAAAATGGGACGAAATTGGGCATTAAAGGTGCTAGTTCAAATGAGGTATCTTTTTCTGGAATTTAAGCTACGCTACGCTTATTCCAGAAAAAGCTCGAGATCTTCAATTTTTGTACGGAACCCTCGATTATATATTATTTTATAGTACCGTGTAGTTTAGTTAGTTCCCGAGCATCAACCAAATTTTATAATATTAGCATAGAGTATGGATTGTGACTTTTCTATTGAAAAGTAAAGATTGAGTATGTAGAGCTTAATATATCGGAAATGGTCTCGCTGTAACTAATCAATAATGTTAAATCTAAAAATATACTTGAGAGGCTAGACTCGGCTAGATGTAGACTTTGTTAAGAGTTTTTTTTCCAGCTATGCTTTGATTCCCGCAAGTAGCAGACTAGGAAGTGGGGAACCTAGTGTTAATTCACTCTCTACAGCACATTTTCTACAAATTTCGAGACATTACAACGCTTCAGCGCCACGTCTTGTCTTGTCACAGAACGAGGAATTGAAAATCATTAACTAACCAGAGTTGGAATTAAACGCACTACCTTCATATTTACAGTCACACACTATACCACTGAATAACGACAGCATCAAGCTGGTACTATAACACCCATGTAATAAAAATTAATAAAATGAAATTGTTCCATATTTGTTCCATTTGTGAAAGTTGGCAGTTATACGCAATAACATAGGATCATCGGGCAGGTCTGATGATGAATGTCAGGAAGCTTGAAAGTCCTAAGTCTATTATCATCATATTCAAATATTATCCAATTTCAACATTATAACGAACATAATGTTAAGGATTTATATTATTACATACCCCGGGGTAGTTGTGGCCAGCCTGCGCGCCGCTAGTATGTAACGTCTTTACGTTGGTAATGAAGTCAGTGTGCAACTAAGCTTCGTATCACTTGCCCCTATCGTCGTAGCAATGGCGATGGAACCGCGGCCTTCCTACTGATCGTCGAGGTGAAAACGGCCTAGGCTCATAGCATACAGGTCAAACTGATAATCAAACTGATTAAAAGCGGTCACATAAAATTATATAAAAACAGAGCGGATAAAAAAATCTATTCCTTATTATACCTATGTAAAAGAGGCCGGTCGTGGCGCAGCGGCACGAGGTGCGACTGTAAAACCGACTGGTTGTGGGTTCGATCCCCACTCGAGGAGATGAAATATTTACTTAAATTTATATTTCCATTTCTTCGCTCTGGTGTCGAGGTTAAGCGCGGCCTTGAGTTCTGCCACTCAACACGCAATGCCTCCGGAATTCGGCAAAAAGTGGGGAACGGGAGTGTCTTAACACTGGATTCCCTCTGCCTACCCTGCCGTGTGCGGGATACAGCGTGAAGCTGACCTATGTAAAACTTTTCCAATGAGAGACTGACAGACATCACACAGACGAGACTACTGGATTTAGAAAGTTGGAATTTGGCATGGGTGGAGGATAGGGAGCGGGAGCTAGGGAGCACACGCACAATGTCGACGCAAGATTAGTTCTGAGAAGTATGTATACCTAGATTCAACTATAGACAAATTACGTAGTGACAATTTATCTTTAAATTTTCATCTTCAATATGTTTTTAATTAAGTAATATAGTAGTCGAGAATAAAGCAAAGTGCAAGCCGTCAACAATTTTTTGAGAGTTCTGTTATATGACATATTATATTTACTACTTGTATGGTTTTATTTTTATTAATTTCAATTAATATTAGACGATATGCGTCGTGGCGCAGAGTCTGATTGTAAATGCGACGGTTGTGGGTTCGATTCTCACTCGGAGGAATCAAAATGGGGGACATAGTGTCATAGCACTAGATTAATATCCTGCTATGTACAGGTTGCAGCTTTAAGCTTAAAAACTTGAAATATTAATGGCATACTTTATTAACTAAGGAATAAAATAAAAAATAAATAATAATACTTATTTAGAAAACGTATAAACATGGATAATATAACCACGGATATTATTACTAAAATAATAATACCCATGATTTAGTACCGTTCAAAAAATATTGCCGATTCCCATTAAACTTAATTCAAATTCAATAATTGGCATTAAGTTGATTGTTAATTAGATATAAAAAGATAGATATAACTCTGTGTTTGTTGCTATTTATCTAAATACTAAATAGTATAACGAACTAGACAAACTGGTTTCGATATCGAAAACTGAAAACGGTCTATCTATGATAAAGTATTAAAAATTTATTACATTCAATACTAGTTTTAGCACACGACTCTCGTTCTTTCTAGTCTCGTAAAGATTTCGAGAAAGACTCTCTACCCGCTCCGAGAAACCTAAATCCCAAATTTCAACGATCTGTTTCGCCGGTGTGTTGCGTGTCAGTCACAAAATAACGTATAAGTTATATAAGAATGTATTCTAAGCTTGTCGCTACAGAAATTTCAATTAACAACTCACATTATAAAACCAATACTGACAAGTAAAACATGTACATATATATTGTTCTGGAATATTTATTGGATATAAATTTATGGAATTAATATCAATAGAATCTCATGCAGGATAGCTGCATAGCAGTCTATGTAATAACTAAAATGTAATATGAAAAGAATAACTGCTGAGTTTCTTGGCGGCTCTTCTCAGCAGAACTGCTTTCCGAGCCAGTTTTAAGGACATGTTCATTCGCCGATTCAAAAATACTTGCAAGTCTATTTGAATAGGAATATTTTGAATATAATTATGTACCTATAGGTTAACTGCGACATCAACCAATGCGTGGTCAAATAAAATAGGTAGGTAAGTAAAATTTGAGAAGATTCGTACACTTGACATATTCTAAGTGGCCGAAAGAGTTGTCGCTGGAAAATGCTTTTACGAAGACCATCTCTGTGCAGAACAGATGTGTTGGCATTACCCATTAAAACCCTTTGGAAGCCCCTTATATCACCTATGTGGAGGAGCTTCCAAGGAGTTTTGGTACTGTCCATTTACGTGCCCGTGTGTCGAATTGACTATGACCAGCGATAGCGCAGTCAACGCGGCTAAATACTGGCATAATTTTATCTGAATATTCCAAAGATTAACACGAAGAAGAAACCTGAGACCAGAGAGAAATTAGTCTTAAGACACTCTGTTCCTCGGACTGCGCGTAGCTTTGAAACCTAAAATTAATTTGTGGGCGATCCCGACTCGCGCTTGTCCGATTTTTTTTTCATTATTAGTATTAATTTTACTATAATATTTTGGTATGACACGCTCGATGACATTATAAATAATCCTTTGCCTAAATTTCAAACCCGCAACTATCACAATTACAAAGTCAATTAATTAATGTTCATTCGAGTATCGTATCGAGTGGGAATCGAGTTTCGACGCAACATTAATTCGCTCCAGATTTGATAATCGATATCGCGTGCGTTTAACGTACTGTCCGCGCCTCGGCTTGTTAATTGATTTTTTACATATTTGTACTTGCACCGTTGTTGATCAGTTGTTATATGCCTGAGGAAGGTTGTGGGTTCAGGTCCAGAATAAATAATGAGACCGTCGTGGCGCAACGGCAGTGTTCGTAAACACATCCATAACGTACTTGCAAACGCAATGGTTGTTGGCAACAGGACAAAACGCGGCGTTTTTTCCGACGGAAATTTAACGGAAAATCCTTTTACCAACACTATTGTGTACTCTCTTTTGCCTTTCTCATATGTTTTAACATCAACTGCAATGGCTTATGCCATTAGACTAATTTGTTTAAAACCGGGAAAGCACCTTTATCGTAAATATACACATATATATATTTCTACGTGGGTGGTTATTAGATAAAACTAACTATATATGACAAAAATATATCCATTGTTTAAAATAATTAAATATTAACTGAAGTAATATTTTTAAAAACAATATTAATACATTTTACATACACTAACACAAATACTAACACAGCAAGACAAATAAAACCGTGTACATAAAACAAAAAAA
>JAATLQ010037108.1:0-19665 GCA_013421005.1 Heliconius erato x Heliconius himera | reverse complement strand
CAATGTACATGTACATAAAACAAAAAAAAATAACACATTTTTCTACACCTAGTGCCACAATACTCTATGATACAGATGGGCGTAGGAAGAGTGTCCCGTGCCCATCCCAAAAAAATTACTGTCAAAAAAATTGCCACGAACATATTTCTAGATACGTGAAACTAAAAAAAAATAAAAAAAGCACTTAAATATAATAAAACTAGGAGATTCATGTGATACACATTAGTGATGTGCTTAAGTATGTATGAATATAATTTTACAAAAAAAACGCATCAGAATGCACAATATGTTGCACGAATAATTTATTTTATGCGGTACATGAGATGCATTTTTACATCTTTAAATGCTCATTAACTTCACAGGCCCGGTGACGTTGTTACAATACACTGGTTGAGCTTAAGTTACATTACAGCATAGTAGTGGATTCTGTCACAGAAACATGTGGGATGCAGCGTCACGTTAAAAAAAATAAAGGAGTATAGAGGAAAAACTCTCTCCCTCTCTCTCTTTCTCTTATGTCTTTTTTTCAGAAATCCGGCCGCCATATTGAATATATCAAACAAATTATAGCCGATGACACTTGTGATGAAGACAAATCGATTGACGCCCCATTTATCAAAATCAGTTCAATAGGGGCGATGTTACAGAGAAAGGGCTATATGTAGGTACAAAAAATATACATAAGCCCAACAAACATATAATTGTCTATAAATACATAATAATCATATAGATATATTATTTATAATATTATTATTAATCTCACTGCTTCCGCAATTACTTTAAATAAACGGAATGTGTACTTTAACTTCAATTAGGAATATATATGTAAATATCTTCACGTTATATCTATCTGTATATATATAAAAGGACATGTACCTGACTGACTGAGGTAAGACGCACACACAGCCCTAACCGCTGATGATCGAAACGTGAAATATGGACAGATGTTTATTTTCATAATCTGGACATCCACTAAGAAGGGATTTAGAAAAATTTTAACGCCAAAGGCATGAAATCGTTGTTGAAAATTTGTATGGAAAAATCTTTAAATCGCCACCGATTTTTATAAAAAAATAAATTCAGAATTTACCCCTAAGGGTGCAAATAAGCGGGCGAAGCCGCTCGCGCCCACTCATCTCGTATAAAGCAAAGTATGCCTAATTTTAAAACAATGTTTTCCCACACACCACCAAATTCCACCAGCAAATTCTGAAAAGTGTTAAGCGGCCGTACTCAACGCCACGATTTGTCTTGTTACCAAAGCTAGAAAATCAAAATACTTTCTACCTAAGAATAGGAATTAAACCGAAAATCATCGCGTTCGTTCCACGACACGTTCACGTTCAGGATAGGCAGAGGGAACCTAAAGTCATTCAGAGAGAACCTAAAGTCATGACTCTCCATTCCCCACGCACTATCCAGTTTTCGAAAGACAGTGTGTTGGTTGCGTAGTGGAACAAAATACATTTTTTTTAATAAAGTAAAAGATATATTTATCTTTTAAAAATGCTGTCAATAATGATTTTTGAAAACCACATTAATATTAAAACAGTATAACAGTACGTTACTTTTTCAACACCAAAAGCGATTCAAGCTTACGCCGTATAATTTAGCAGTTAAGTAGAAAAAAATCGAGCATTCGTACATACATATATTTACAATTATAATTACAATAATGAAATATTTCTTTGTCAATAATGATGAATTAATTTATAATTATTAAGGTTTGGCTAAGTCTATGAAGAATGGCGAGGAATGCAATTTTTTTTAATTTAGCAGTTAGTAACATCTTAGATGTTAGTGCAGTGGGATTTGAATTCGGAATATTTTTGTTTTTAATAACTTAAAATTTAATTATATTTTTTAATTTAATTTTAATTTATTTGTGTTTTACCTTTTCAGCTCGGAAACTAAATTGGATTTGGAAATAAGTTAGAAATAATATTTATATTTTTGAAGGTTTATGTCTTTTGAATGTCGATTTTGAAAATAGTTGGTAATTTAAAAAGAACCAGGTAACTCTGTCGAATTTAAAGTGAATTTATTAAATCTTTTAAACATAAAAAACATCATTTATTATTAGTAAATAATTAATTATTTTTGTCTTATGTGCATTCAAAAAGCGTAGTGTGGAAACGGCATTAGATCAACGATAACATAAAATAACGTCTATGGTCAGTTATATGTCAAAACTATTCATAACGCTGTCCCTTTCATTACTTGTACGTTAGAACGTGATAGGTATATGACCTATTTTTGATCTGCCATCCTTTTCTAGCTTTCATTATTTTTTTTAGGGCAGAAAGGGATGGCGAAAAATATTCCGAGTTAACAAGTTTGATGGTGAAATATATTTTTGTACGTCGATTCAACTTTTGTCAATTTTAACTAACTAATTTAATGATTGAAGGTTGTTAGACCAAATTAGTCTAGCCTACATGGTTTTTTTTCTAGGAACATTTTTATTTATTGCATAGATGGAACCAAGTATCAAGCACTCTATTACTTTTTTAATGCATAATTTTCAAGACATTTTGTGTTGGGTGACGGAAATAAGCGCCGCATTTTGTCTACCACAGCAAAAATGAAATACATAATATCTATATTAACCTAGATAATCCAACCTATAGTCATCTCGTTTGTATATAGAGGCTCTGCTACTGCGGCACGACGGCCATATGACGGCCGGCTTTAAGAACTGTCTGTATGTAGCTATTTAAAAGTACATAGTTTTATTTGAAGCAACCAAAATAAAATGTCTAAAAAAACAGAAAATTAATCTATTTATTTTTATATATCTAGAAAAGAAATAAATCTATATTGTGTACTTTTACAGAAATGCACATGCGTGACTGACAGACAACGCGCCTATTCAACACGCTGAAATTTGGCATGTAAGTTTCTTGAGGGGAAAGAGAAGAGAGAAGAGATAGGGGAGCACCAAGAAAGAATTTCCCAAAATCCCTAGGGCAACGGAAAAAACTAGATTTTCCAATTTTAAGTCTTAAAGTCCACGCAAACAGTTACGGGCGACGACTACTAGTATATTATAAGGAAATTCAACCAAAAATAAATTCAAAAGTCAAGTAAAAGTTAAGTTTAATAAACAAATAAAGATACTGTTATCGCGTGTACATAACATTATCACGAGTAAATACAAAAAAAAATGTTGATACCTCGCTCCTTCTGATCCACCAACATTATATGATATAGTAGCGGCCCAAACGCGACTTATTTTTATATTATAGCCAAATTATATAAAATCTTTACTTAAATTGTGGTCTTAAAATTATTCTTTTGTGTAAGCTGTGTTAAGTGCAGGGGCACAAAGTATGCCTGTAAAAGTGACTGGTTGTGGGTTCGATCCCCACACGAGGAAATGAAATATTTATTTAAATTAATATTTCCTTTTCTTTGCTCTGGTGTTGAGGCAGAGCGCGGCATGGAGTTCCGCTCATCACGCAATGCCTCAAGAATTCGGAGGAAAATGGGAACAGAGTGTCTTAACATTAGGTTTCCTCTACCTACCCTGCTATAGGCGGTTTATATCTTGAAGCTGTTTTTTTTATTATAATGAAATATAAGAAAATTAATTTGACCCATTTATGATAAATGTATTATCATAAAACTTCCCAGTTCTATCTAGTTAAGATTAGGTTCGATTAGTACAATAATATAGTAGCATTATAGATCAGCCTTACGCTCTATCCCGCACACAGAGGGGTAGGCAGAGAGTACCTGGTGTTATGGCACTCAGTTCCCCACTTTCTGCCGAATTCTGGAGGCATTGCGTGTTGAGTGGTAGAATTCAACGCCGTGGGGATCAAACTCACAACCAGTCGGTTTTACAGTCACACTTTGTGCCCTTGCGCCACGATTGGCCTCAGACTGGTATCATTATAGAATAGTACAATAATATAGTATCATCGAGCTGGACCTCTTCAGACGTTACTAGTAAACCATTCGAGTTTACGCTCGCTCTGGTTATAAAGTAGAAAAGTGCGGCGTAGAGTCTTCGACTTTGTTAGATGTTGATACATCTGCTACTTGCGGGACAAAACGTGAAGTTTAAAAAAATGTTGGGCTTTACTTAGTACCTACAAAGATCGAATCTCATTTTTATGAAATATCCGTTGATTTGTGATCAACGAATTTTTTTATATATAATAAAAAGGTAAAATCAAACAACAAGCTTGCTTAATTTAGAATAATGAATTAAGTATTTAGTAGTTTAAAATATAGAATTAACAGTCAATTTTTTAGCTTCACCTGTATCCCGCTTACCATGCATAGTTGTGTTAGAACACTCCATTCCCCACGCTTCCATCTATCTTCGAGACACTGAAGGATAGAAAATAAAAAAATAACCTAATGGTTTTGTAATATAACCTAATGTAACCTAATCGTGTATATAGCCGAAAATGAAAATAAAGTGAAAGAAAGAGTTCCTAAATTTCCTATAATGATACTTCATGATATAAATACTTCATTCGGGTATAACATTATACGTATAGGTTGACCACCATAAATCAGCCATTACATAAAAATTAAGATTTATTTTAATCAAATCTATACTAACGTCGTAACTTTTAACAATACAATTGATTCTCTAGGGGTAAACGAACTCAATAATTTGTATTGAAGATCGTTGTTGAATCTTATACTGCTAGTGAAAGGCAGATATTAAAAAAATATTAGCTTGATAGGTAGATCAATAGACAAACTGAGAGAGGAGTTCATTAGTTGAGGAGTTCATGAGAGTTACCAGCTATTTTTACTCCATTTTTAAAAAATGTAAATACCATATAGAGGCAATGAAATGCTTGAAAATAAATTGCGTGATTTTTTCACCACTTTTAGGATTTTTTTTTTGTTTTGTGGTATGGCCCATTTGCCTGAACATTATAGTTTTTTTTTATTAGATAACAGAGCATGAAAACGTTAAAATTTTGTCACTAGCGAGGCAGATTGTGAAGCAGAGTGAGTGGCGAAAGAGGCAGGGTGGAGAAATCGATTCAACTTCGAATATACAATATTGACGATACTGGGGTAGGTCACGTAAATAACATGACGTCCTCGAAGGGCATGCATGAAGATGATAGTGGATGAGGTGAACAACTTATGCAGAGACCGTAGAGTGTGGCGGTCCATTCCCTCTAGCAACCCGTTAGAGACTAAGCGTGCTAAAAAAACTAAGAAAAAAAACTAAGACGAAATACATTTTATCGCAACAATCAAATCACGCTACGGCTGTATACAGTAAAGCATTTGCTAACCAACCTTCAAAAATGGAAAAATTATTACAAAAAAAAAGTAAATTTTATCACAATTATTACAACCAGACATGGATATTGGAGCAAAAAAAACTGATTTCGAAACTTGTTTTCATTTACAAGAAATGCAAACAAATACAAATGCCTTTCGACACAGCATTTACTAATTGCAATACACATTCAAATTACACAGATAATAAATATTTAATACACAGATAACTATTTTGTGTTGAGTTACTGGAGCTACCTACTGTCTACCTTTTAGGTCGTAATTAATTAGAGGTCGTATATCATTTTACTTTCGGAACTTAATGTAATTGAAAAGGTTAAGATGATCTATAGAAAATTCATACACATGGCACATTCTATACAAATGACACATTCTAACAGCGGGAGGCAAGTCTAGCCACATATTGCTTGTACAAGTTGGACGCATAGAAGCGATTAGCGTATGATAGCCTATACGACACAAAAATATTTTTACAATGTGAACCGAGCCTTCAGATTAGCATGTGTTCCACCAAATAAAATACATATCTATAATATAAATTAGTTAACACTAAAAGCTTTATATAGAAGAAAACAAAGTAATGAACAATAAATTATATCCTACACAATTTTTGGCTAACATAACTATCTCATAATATAATAGTAACGTCATTATTTTTGAGGCATTGCGTGTTGAGTGGCGTTGAGTTCCGCCACTCAACACGCAATGCCTCCAAAACGCAGCGGAAAGCGGGGAACGGAGTGTCTTAACAACAGGTTCCCTCTGCGTACGAACACAGCAGGGTGAGTGCGGGATACAGCGTGATGCTGATTTTTTTTTCTAATCATTAATGTTCCCGATGGGGCACATCGTCTGATTATAACCGCTACGGTTCCTGGTTCAATTCCTACTTGAGGAATGATATTTCATTTCTATGCTTTAGTAACAAAATAAAGTGGGCACTGTGCTTGCTATATGGTATAAATTGTGAAAACAAAATAAATCTTATCATATAAAATAGGTCGGTTCATTCCCATTCTCTGAATAAAATTGTCTTCTCTGTCAGTCTGGTTAGATAAAGTGTGCTTTTTCGTTCAACGTTTTAAACCACATTTTTTAATGATATTTAATTTTTTTTTTATAAGACACTTGTGAGGCCAGTCATGGCGCAGAGGCACAAGCGTATGACAGTAAACGCGGCAGGTTGTGGGTTCGATCCCCACTCAAGGAAATTAAATATTTAATATTTTAATTTCTTCGCTCTGAATTGGGCGGAAAGTGGGGAACGGAGTGTTTTAACACTAGATTCCCTCTGCATATCCTGCTATTTGCGGGACACCGAGTGAAGCTGAGAAAGAGAGAGAAAGAAACTTGTTATAAAAAATATTTAAAGATTAAAAAAAATCATGTAAATGTACATTTTATGCAAATCTTATAAGAAAAAAAGTATTGAAGTCATAAAAAACCTATTAAACTTAATAAATACTTCACAATATTTATACTCTTAATCTCCCAAATAATAGACATTATTAATTATGAACATATAAAATTGTGTAATGAGGAAAAATTTTACATATTTTATCTGTGAAATTGATGCTTTATCTATGTAAATAATGTCTAAGCCATAAAAAATATATAATAATTTTATCTAAAGATCAACTCGATTTTGAAATGTAAATGTAATATTTAAAAAAATCTCTTAATATATATATTATATCAATAATAGATAAAAATCTCTTATCTTCTTATATAATAAAAAACTCTTATATACCTTTTTAACTTCAGATGAAATATGACTAACAATTTTATTGCAAATTGTTGAAACTTCTACTTACTTTAGATTTGAAGTTATAAAAGGATGAAATAAAACAGGTTTTAAACTAAGACATCTGTTCATTTTCTTTGTAGTTGACAAAGTTTAAAAATGTTTATATTTTCCTTTTAATACAGAATGAAAACAACAAAAAAAATCTAAATAACATAAACCATATCCATTTAATACAAAAAAAATTTTATCATTTTTTCCCCAATAAAATATTTTTAAGAAATCTAGGCAGACAATATTTTTAGATGAGATTAAGCCCATAAAAACTAATTATAACAAATATTAGGTATTTTTATTATTAAAATAATCAAAATTAAACAGTAATACCTGTTTCACTATAAAATGTCAAGGCCACAATTTTGAAAAGGAAATAAAAAAAATATTTCCCTAATACATAATTAGTTAAATAGTAGTCATTAACCTGAGTGAGTTAACATAATTTTATTGCTTAATTTAAATATTTTTTTTATGTATAATATAAAAAACCAGCTCCTACTAGCGACTTCATCCATGTAGTCAAATGGAAGAACTAAGAATATTGAAAATGATTACTATAATGTAATATGATCTATAGACTTCCCTGATAAATGGATGGATTGATTCCCTGATAAATGGATGGAATGGATTCCGTATCCAGCACAAAAATATTATTTAAATTTGAAATATGTGTTCAGCAAAAAAATACTATTCATCATTATAATATTAGTATAGAAGTCCTGTCCATCCAATTTACAAGATACTACATGTTGAGTGGCAGATCTTAACACTGACAGCGTTTCGTCTATCAGAGGTGGCTAATGGAGAAAATTAAATATAATCATTTGCATGAGTGAAGATTGAACATATAACCATCTCATTCATAGTGACACACTAAGGCCTTTAATTAGATAAAATATTTATAAAATCAATTTTTGTAATCTCTTTAATAGTTTCAATTAAAATGAAATAACTTAAAATTAATTAGTCAAATATTTAAAAAAAAAATTGTTTTAAAACTCAATGTTATACCAACTTGTTTATCACAAGAAAATTAATCGCTTACTAACTTTGTGGTGTTTTAAACTGGTGTTTCCACTTAATATCCATTTTATTGATAATTAGTTATGAACTAAAAAAATTCAAGAATAATCTATAAAAATCTATGTAATATTTATATTTATGTGGGAAAATATATAAAAGAATATGTTATTCTATAAAAATACATATGTTTAAATTCAAATTAAGACACATTATCATTTTTTTTTCAAAAAAATTAAGTTTCAATTAAGATTTTCCTTGAAATTTAAGAATTATCTTTAATTATATTTTCTTAAACTTGGAATAAAAATAAGTATAGCATTGATTTTTTTTTATTTCCAAGCAAAGATCTCAAAATAAACAGCCACAGATTTTACAAGGTTTTATCCCTTTGGTTCAGGGCAACTAAAGTGAATGGACTTACAGTAAACTGTACATATACATAAAATTACATTATGATAATTTGGTAATAAGAATGTGAGAAGTGAGACATTTATAATATGGAATGTGTATGGCATTAAAACGTAAAGCCAGCAACTATGCTCCATAAAAAAAGTCATAAAATTTAATTTATTTGGATATATACAGCCCAATTTTATAATTAAATTAATGAATTGTATAAAAATAATTTTATATATTTTTTACTAAACTATAAAGTTTTAAACTTAAAATAAAGGAATTATTAGTAATGTAAAACAAGGTCAATCTTTTTATATCCAAATCTATTATTACAAAAAAAACTAGAAATCATGTTTAAAATAAGGTCACTATGATTACAGACATGGATTTATTAAAAAAAAACTGTTGCCTGATAAATGTCACTTTATCTGCAATTTGTAGTAGAATTAAATAGAAAAAATATGTGTACGGTTAGATATAATCCTTGTTTATTAAGTAGATTTACTTACAGGAATGTTAGATACGTAGATAATAAATCCTTTTGCATCCGATGTCTATCATTCAGACAGACAATTATCCGTGAACACAAAAAGAAAATCCAACGTATTACTTTCACAAGCGGAATGCACTAGACACAACTAACTATTGAAATAGACAAACAAAATAAAATATCTCTCACAAGTCACTAAATAAACATTATCAAACATAGCACTGTGTCAACTAGTTATTAATATAAAATATTCCTCTAGTACTGTTAACCCATATTACACTGTAATGAAAGATATTATTACCAATTTACAATTACATAGTACAATAACGCGGCCGACGTCCGCTCGCCGCGAGAAAATAATTGTAAAACCGATTTTCGAAAGTGTTTAGACGCGGAAAGGTAGATCTTTTGAAAAAATACCAAACACAGAACGCTGAATGGGAAAATCGATAGGGCAGCCGCCGCCGGATCGAAACTAGAATAATAATTTATCAAAAAATGTAATAAAAACGACATCATTTCTTGTGACGGTAACCGAGCTGTCAGAATTTTCTATGAGATAAGCCGGCTGGTTGAAATATACGCGGGGAGCGGGGCGAGTGGAAGAGAATAGTAACGTTTTAACTTCGTCGGTTAATAGTTAATAGTCGTGCCAAGCGAATAACGACCATATCGACATTACTTTCATATACTTAATAGCAAAAAAGGAAACCGACTTTGGAAATTGTGAAAAAACGACTGAGCGTTGGAAAATTCCGCGGAGTTAACAACCGTCTATACACCGAGACCGTGACTACGCGGCACCCGACCGCGTCACGGCGACATGACAGACTATTTTCGAAATATTTTGGCGTATTTTTGAGTTGAACGCGTACGGGAAAACTCGAAAGCGTTCGGTCGCGCGAAAGGGAGAGACATTATGTCGCAAACGAAAATGAACCTTAAAAACCTTAGGCTAGTACTGGCCGGTTTGAAATTTTCATAATTCGAAGCCGTACTATTTTGAAGTTTTTTTTTCTCTATACGTAGGCAACGGCTCTATGTAATATGCCAGTGTGTGTAACTTCCCGTATGTGTTATCGTTTCTATAACACTTGTGGGGGTTTATTACATAAAATGTATGCCGGCTTCGCAGAATCAATAATCTAAAAATTCATTTTAATATTTTGTACTAGTCATGTTCAGAGCGTACAGTTAGTTTTTACTTAACTGTTAGATGTTAGATGGAAGCGTTCTAATTGAAACGATAGATTACTTAACTTCAATTTGTTTTTTTTTAAATATAAAATTAAAGTTTTAATAAATACTGTTATCGTATAACCAATGTATGTTATTTATACATTTTGTTAGTTGGTTATGCTTTATCAAAATGTATATCTATTTATTTTAGAATACTTGTTTAAATACTGTTTACTAGATTAAAATTACGACGAAAAGACTTAAGATAATGGAGAAAATATCATAATTATAATAATAAATATATCACTATACTCTCTGTTACTAAAAAAAGGTACGAAATTAAAATATCTTATATAATATCTTCATCTTTTCTTTAGCGTTTTAACACATGACTAATGAGGTGTCCATTCATTCGTCTGCATCATGAGTGTCAAAGGTCAATTTATATAAAGCCAATATGGCGGCAGTGTTTAAAAGAAAATATGTTTTATGATCTCTTTTCTGTTTCTTAAAATTAGCCTTTATTAATATTGAAAAGGCTATTTCTTTATAAAGTTGAATTTGTACTGTGACAGACTCAATAAGCGTGTTGGTTGTGGATTCAATTCTCACTCAAAGTAATGAATTATTTTATGTCACTGCTATCGTATAAAAAGTGCGGCGTTGACACTCGAAGGGAAGTGGGAAACTGAATGTCATAACATCAGATTCCCTCTGTCTACCCTGCTGTGACGGAAAATGCGAGAGCTGCAAAATATGTATAGGAAACAATAAAATTTTATACGTAATTAAAATAGGCAAGTATTCATCAAAAAAACTGGTTCACTATAATTTCTAACATAACAATTTAGTTTACTACACAAGTTATTTGATCTAAAGGAAGCATTTCGAAATTTTATATTATTGCGTATCTATAAGGCGTGCAGTGAATAGCGTGCGCGGGCGCATGACTGACACACCAGAACGTGAATAAGCTACCAGTTTAAGTTATATTATAAATATATAGTTAAAGTACTTTTAAAAAATGCGCGGTGTTGAGTTCCGCCATTCAAATCTTGAAACTTGTTGTGCGCGGGGAACGGAGTGTCTTAACACTAAATTCCCTCTGCGTACGTAGGGTACGCATATATGTGGAATACGATGTTAATATTTTTTTAAATACGCTTTAAATGTTGAACTGATTTGAATCCATGGCACTTAGTATTTAAGTACGTTTTAATTTTATACAGATAGCTTAAAAAAAAGAATAAATAATGGGGAATGGGGAACAGAACTGTTAAGCTCTTAACACTGGTCCCAGGTTTCCTCTGCCTACCCTGCTATTTACGAGATAAGTACGAATCTTCTCGCGGAAGTTAATGCACAAAGTTAAGTAAAAAAACCGACTTCAAAAAACCTAATAAAATTATACTTGATTATAAACTAAATTAAAATAAAAAATTAGAAAATTATGTTTTAATATTTTTTTTATGGAAAAGACAAGAAAAATGAGCGACCTCGTGAGAGACCCCGTGTAACATCAGAGGAGGTGCTACAGGTGCGCTTGCCGGTCTTTGTAAAAATTACTAAATTAAATAACTTTTTGTAAAAGTTGAAATATATATTTCAAGATAAGTATATAAGTGAAAGAGTTGGTATCGTAAAGCTAAGAAAACATCAAATTTACAACCATCGAGAAAATGTTCACAAATATTTTATAAAGAGATAATATATATACATGGCAACTATTAATATACGTGACTATGCTTAAATATAAATAAAATAACGGCTCTTCGTATAAAGTAAAGTTTATTTCAGAAATTCCAAATTATCTAACGCCGATATGATAAAATATTCTACGGTAAAAGCAAGTAGATTGCAGGTTCTTTTCTCGTATAATAATTTTAATTACTTAAGTCTTATCAAATAAAGCGCGGTACTAAGTTCCGCTGTTTAAGACATAAAAACTTCGAAAATATGGTAAAAATGAAGTATGAAGTATATATAACTTCATTTGAACATTTTTCATTTTTTTTACAAAGACCGCCCCGGGCACTAGTATAGATAGTGGGATCCGCCTATTTTCACATTGCTTGAACTCATCATCGTGTTATTTTCTCTTAGTTACCACTTCACCAGTGCGAACACTACTGTCACGTATACAGCAGACGCTGTCACGCTGAACCACAACGGCACCATTTTTAGGGCTCCATCTGTCAATTTGTCTGTCTGTCTGTTTGTCCGTCTGTCATTACGCTGTATCTCATGAACTTTACATGTATTTAGAAAGTTGAAATTTTCACAGATGATATATTTCTGTTGTGGCTATAACTATAACAACAACAAAACTGAAAAACAGAATAATATAAATATTTAAGTGGGTTCTCATACATCAAATCAAAGCCTCCAGAAGTCGGCGGAAAATGGGGAACGAAGTGTCTTAACACTGGGCTCCCCCTGTCTACATTGCTGTGTGCGGAATACAGAGTGAAGCCAAAAAAATGATATAATTGTTTTTTATAACACACTTATATAGTCAACGGAAATTGAAATTACAGCCATATACTATATATACGTATGTATATATACATACTTACGTATATATGGGTGTATATACGTTTGTTTGTATGTATGTTTGTATGTCAATATATCGAAATGCACTACATACCGCAAGTAATATATCTTTTTGCGTCTAGCTTTTTTCCCGAGGTCGATTTCAAAACCGATCTCTGTTTAGATTGATGTTGTACATGATAAAAGATGCTGTTCTTCTTATGGACGATAATAGTAGTGTAGGCGACTGTAGACGCGAAGGTTGTACATTCCATCTTTAATTGACAAAAGGTTTACAATAAAAAAAACCTTTGAGGCGATGATCGTGGAATCGATTCCCACTCGGGAGTAAGATTAAATTCAGATTACATATTACCATAATCCCCCTTTGGTACAAAAGTGTGGCGTTGACTACCGACATTCACCAAGCAATGTTTCGAAAATTGGCTAGAGACCCGGGATAGTAGTGCCTTACGCTTAGCTCTAGGCACTTTCTCCCTGATATATGCGTGAAAACAAAAAAAACATTTACACGGACAAGATGACATGGGACATGTGATACAAGTTTGGGGAGAGAATAAATTAGTACATGTAAAATTATAGCATAGCGGATCGACAAACGCCAGCTTTGCTTGTGAACTAGGCTTCTCACACAATCTAACATTTTCCCACCTTTCTCCAGCAAGTCTAAAAAACCATATACATTGATCTCTGTCTCAATACACTAAGAAACAACACGCAGGTCTTTATGAATGGTTGAACGTGGATACTTCGTAACAGTATTTTGCCTTTTGTATTATAATAACGCGACGATTGTGAGTTCGATTCCTACTCGAAGGAAAGAATTATTTTCATTTTCTCGCTCTGGTAACAGGCCACAGCAAGGCGTTGAGTTTCGCCATTCAATTTAATATCATTGATCTCGATAACTGAGGGTGCGTGGGGTACGTAGTGTAAATTAACGCTAGGATCCCTCTACCTACGCTGCTAAATGCGGGATTAGGAGTGAAGTTGAAAAAACAGGATACATTTGTCTTTACTTGTAGAGTAGGTGGTCATTGATTTGATATCCAGATCACATACACATTGGCTTATACGAGTACATCGACTATAATGACAGTCAAATTGTCCTAGTCTTATAGTACGTGAAGGAAAATGTTAAGAAACGATTTAAAAAAAAGGGCTAGACTTGGTAACAATGTGTCGATCATCTTGATGTTGTGTTGACATAGTTGGAGATTGCGCTTGAATAGATTTCAAAAGGTGCAGGTTTGAATTCGTTCGTCCTAAATTTCTTTTCGTTCGTTCGTTGCCAAATTCAAATTGTCATCTTTTTTATATATTTTAAAAAAGATATTTAAAATTTGTTTTATTAATATATTACATTTATTTTTTTAACCGCTCTGACAAACACAGCACGGCGTGGAGTTCCGCAATGTGTCCGAAATTATGTCGACGGAAGAACGAGGTGTCTTAGCGCTAGGCTGAAACAGCCATGACAAGTGTTACTTACATCTAGCCAAACGAAGATGCCGACAGCAAATTGAGTAGTTTTAAATTAATATAAAGTTATAGTCATTGCTTAAAGTTGTATTCGAACATTGAGAAGAAAATATTGTGTTTAAAAAAAACTGTACTAATATAGCTGAACGGTTTGTTTGATTAAAAGCGATAATCTCGGGAACTACTGACTCAAGTTGTTTTTTTCTTTGGTTTGGCTAGAGTATTTAAATCATATATTCATTTAGATATAACCCACTATAGGTTAAGGTTGCCCGGTCGCTATACCTAAGCCGGACAGACCAGCTAGCTCGGTCGGATATTTGAGAAGAAAGGCCGGACACTCTACATTATTAAGGATTTTGTGTCTCAATATTAATAGGTATGGTAAAAAATTTATGTAAAATCAAGTTTTTTGATTATTGTCATAAATCTTCTTAAATTCTGATGAAATAATAAATAAAATCGAATGCCAAATCAGTCTTAAGTAGGCTATTATAAATTAATCATTGAAGTAGTCATCAGTCAAAATTAAATTCTAGATATTTAAACATTTACATAACGACATTTTTAAATTATTCTAACAAACCTAACAAAAACCAGACAAGCTGGAACCCGTTTATTTAGGCCGGGCACGCAATTAAAAAGCGTACCTATGTCCGGCTTTACCCGGACGGCTGGTGACCGCCTCTGTGGCCAGAGTCACCTCGGGCACTAAGAATGTGTCATGTGTCATGCACAAATATTTCCATTTCCAGACCACGTGAGCGAAGTTGTTGGTAAGAAGCAGTATGTAAAACCGTTATATAACAGGTAAATAAAATACGTGTAGGTATTATATATTCAGATTTTACAATTTGCATAAACTAGCGCCGGCGCATCTCATTGCATATTAAGAATGTCTCTGACTATCAGAGCGGGGAAATGAAAAGAATTCATTCCACCGAGTGGGAATCGATCCCACAACAGTCTTAATTATACTTGGTTTCCACCACGTAAAGTAGGTAGGTAATAGGTAAGGTGGGTGAAGATAGATAGCTCAGTAAAAATATAGTTTTACTAATAAATAATAACTATTTCATTTGTATGCGTCTCCTGCATCTTATAGACCAGGTCTGCCTGGTGAAACCTGGTGAAACCTAGCGTTAAGTTCCTCTCATAGTCCACAGCTGGACGTAATCCTGTCCATGGCACGCCGTGCCGCTGAGCTGGATTTTCAACTTTTGCTAGCCAGTTTGCATGTGTCGTCATCCCACGTCGAGGAGGACGTACGTGCCCTTGTTGAAACGAAACGGTCATCAACACATGCATGTAGTTGTGTTGTGTTGTTAGCTGAAGATGTTTAGCGACACGAATTATATTACTTAAATAGTTTTAAACATTAGTTTTACCTCGAGTGGGAATTGAATTTGCAACTATTGCGGGTAGTTACAGTTGTTATACTAATAAACTTCGAAAAAAAAATTAAACAAGCAGAAGCTGGTTTTAAAAGTATAATATAAGTTTTAAAAAGCTCCTATCACCAAAGAATTTTCTCTTCACCTCTTATTTTTATTCTTATTTAAAATAACAAAAATGTAAAACATTTTCGACATCCCAATTTTTTGTAACTGCCATTATTATGTTTCCTCAACAATAAACGAAAATTAAACAAACAACAAAATCAGTAAACGCATGTAGCGAAATGGATGAGATGATTATGATGTTTATTTATTTTGTTTAGCTTCACGCTGTATTCGTCGCATGGCAGGATAGGCAGAAGGAACTTGGGCACCAAGTGTTAAGACACTTCATTCCCCATTAAGACCCTTTTCTTACCTATTTTCTGGTTAATACTTCATTCATTGTGTATTGAGTGGCGGAACTCAACGCTACGCTCATACTCGACGATACGCCATGGTTCTCAGTTAGCCAGAATTCAAGATGAAGTTGAGTGGCGGTATTTAAAGCCTTACCTCGTGATACCAGGACGAGGAAATGAAAATAATTAATTCTCTAGCTCGGGAATCGAATCCACAATCATCGCATTTAAAAGTAGACATTGTTCCACTAAGACACGACGTCTACTAATTAATTTTTAATTAATATTCCTTTTGCAAAAAAAGAATCAGAGACTATTAAACCATTTAACGAAATACTTTTATAATTATGTCCATTATTTATTCGCTTACGAGACGACTGAATTGTAATTTCACCAAAAACACTATTATTATAGTCAATATCGATAATCGTTTTATTTTTAATAATCGATAATTTTTAAAAAATTTAAACAAACATCGAGTCAATAAATGTAAGTGTATTCGAATAAACACAACTGTTTATGTAAATGTATGACACTTTTAGAAACAGCATGGCGGCGCATTAACAAATCGATTCAAAAGTTCAATTGTAATTATTTCGGTTATTTTACGTTTGTGCGAGAAAAATTGTTTCATATTCAATGTAAGTGAGTTTTTTTAAGATTTTTTAACCGCCTTCAAAAAAAAAGAAGGCTATCAATTCGTCGGAATCTTTTTTTATGTATGTCTTGTTTGTTTGTTTATGTACGAACAGAACAAGATATACAGAAGTATAATAGAAAATATGTAAGACTAATCTTTCTAAAAGAGATCTCTTCCAAAAACCCTTGAATGTGAGAAATAGTATAAAGTGATTAGGGTACCAAATATATTACGTTAATAATAAATCTATAAACAACTACAAAGCGTAGCGTTGAGTTCCGCCACTCAACGCGCTATGTCTCGAATATTCGGCAGAAAGTGGCAAACAGAATGTCTTAACACTAGATCCCCTCTGCCTACGCTGTTATGTGGGAAAAGCATGTAGCTACTATTATATTAAACATAACCTATAAATAGTATTGTCATCCGGTAGTAGTCTATGGGTAGGTGTGTACCAAATTTTAGGTCGACAGGAAACGGAACAATCGACCTATGAAAGTGAAGCTAAACTAACAGAAACGTTTAAAATACATTTATTTTGCGGGACTTGAGTTCTGTCTCTCAAGAAACGGAGTGTCTTAACACTAAGTTCCCTCTGCCCACCCTGCTTTATGCGGGATACGATACTGAGTGAAATTGAAAAAATCCTTATTTTAACAAATTATTTTTTTTATTTCAGACTAGTTGTGGCCCGCAATTTTGTTTCTACTTACTTTACAACCATGGCCATACTACTTCCATTTACCACCTGTTGTCTTTGAAATGAAGATCCTAAATTAAACTGACTTTACTACGTAAGTTCTCTTATCCTCATTTTATGTTGAAGTACTTATGCAATTATTCATCACGCTTGCTGCTTGCACATTCAGTGGCGGAGCTCAACGCCGCGGTTCATCGTTCCCTCAAGTGGGAATCGATATTACAACCATTGCGCATCAGACAATAAAATCTATATAGATATATTTTTTTAAATAACTCTCGTGATAACTCTCTGGCTTGGTAATTTTTTTACGGTTCTAGCGAAGAGATTCCACGAACTTGCAAGAATGTTTCCTCTGAGACACGGGGCTGCGCTTGCGAACTTCGTTCTTAGTGGAGGGCTTTGTTTCGATTGGATCGAGCTCAGCCGCCTGGGACACCCTGTGTCGTACTTAAGTTAGGTATTTGATATTTGGTACGTAGGCAGACTCGAGAGTGACGGGAAACGTCAAAAGATCATATCTGGAAATTCTTAGGGCAACGAAAAAAAACGGGATTTCCGTTTTCTAGTTTTAAAGGCCACGCTAACAAATTTTTTAGCAGTCGACAGCTGTCTATTTATAAAAATAAAAAAATGTCATCATGTAAGTATTTAAATAACCTAGGTAATAGATATACCAAAAATAAAGCGGAAAGACCAGTTTTAGATATATGGATATCAATTTTTTATTTTTATTTTATAGTAAAATTTATAGATTTGGATAAATTTTGAGATTCAGAGATTAAGAAGCTTCGCGAAGGATATTTAAATTTTTTGAATTTATAATTTTTATATTTTCCCACACTATATGTTTATCCACTTAAACTAATTTATATTAAGCTATTTTTTATTTAAATTTGATGACTGGGTTTTTTTTATCATTTTAATTTTTTTAAATTATGAAGAGGTTCTATTATTACATAGGTATTAAAAGTTATTTAAAAACAAAGGCCAGTCGTGGCGCAGGGGCACAAAGTATGACTGCAAAATCGACTGGTTGTGGATCCGATCCTATTTATATAAATTTATATTTCCATTTCTTCGCTCGTGTGTTGAGGCAAAGTGCGGCGTGGAGTTCCGACACTCAACACGCAACGCCTCCAGATTTCGGCGGAAAGTAGGGACTGGAGTGTCTTAACACTAGGTTCCCTCTGCCTACCCTGTGTAAGGGATACAGCGTGAAGCTGATTTAATTTTTAATTTAAAAACAAAGGCACGTTCACGCTTTTTCTGCACAACACTCTAGAATGCTTGAAATATATGTTACAAGCAGGCGAAACCTATTTTAAAAACACGAAGTTCACCATCTTCTGTTCAAATTCTTGACATTATGTGTTTTTGGCGAAACTCAGCTCCGAGTTTTCAGAGTGCTTGAACGATAAACAAAAGGCGCGGGTTTAAGTCCCGATACATTTAAATAATTTTTCTAACAAAGTATCATGTAAAGAATTTCACTCAGTACATTCCAAAAGTTAAGTCGACTTTGATAAGGAAGATCATTGGAGGGCCCTACTATAAACTATGCTTAGATACGCCTCAACCCTATTTACGTCTATAAAAGGTGATGAAAGTTGGTAAGAGAGGCAGAGGGAGCCCTCGGTTGACCTTTGAGAACAGTATATCGATGACACTGGAGGAAGATCACGTAAAAACATGATGGTCCCCCAGGAGATATGTATGGGCGGGTCGATGACCGTGGACGAGGCAAAAGAGATATGCTTGAGGGTTAAAGCAAAAAAACTTTTTATAAAAATAAATATCTTTTCGAGTATGGCCCCCTTTACCATGAGAACGAATATGATCGATTAACATGTATATGTATACATTAGTATTTTAATTAAATTTGATTTTAAAAAGTTTTCCGCAAATTATTGTTATGTCCACAAGCTCTTTAGATAAAATCCTTTTAATATATTGGGTTAAGCAAAGCAGGTTACTTGTGTTATAGTATGATTAAGAAAGTGCATATTATCATTAGCAGTGTTTCGTTATAAACGCGACGATTGAGGGTTCGATTCCCATTTGGGGAAGTAAATTATTGGAAGTTAGGCAAACAAAGTTGGAAAATAATAAAACATCAATAATATTAATAATAACCCGCAGGGCAGCTTGTGGCGAGCTGTTGGGGAGTGGCGACCCCACGGACCTGAGTCCTCCGGAGGGGAATTGTAATCTATCCCCCGTCTCTGGCTTGCCTTTATTGGCCGGCAGAGTGGAGCGCCAGAGCTATATGCTCGAAAGGGTGGAAGTGCTCAATCTGCGTAATAGCGGGGAAACCCGC
>JAATLQ010037107.1:35773-47724 GCA_013421005.1 Heliconius erato x Heliconius himera | reverse complement strand
AATAATTGCAAAAAAAACTGCTTACGTAATACATGAACGGCCCCATAGCGGAGCTACTGCAAAAAATATATTTTAATGAATCAGAATGATCGGTAAGAAAGTTAGGGGGAAATCTTGTTTGACCTTCGAAAACACAGTATCAAAGATACCTACTGAAGGAAGGTCGCATAAACAGCATGAGGAGCCCCCGGAGGACATATGATAAGGTAGAAGACAGTGGATGAGTCGAAAGATGTAAGCAGAGACCGTAGCGTTTGGTTGTACCAGCGTTATGTGTTGTGATATTAAATAAAGCGTTCAGCTTTTCGCTGTATCCCGCACGTAGCAGATTAGGCAAAGGGAGCTCTTTACAACTCAATTCATTCCAATATCAAATATATATTTATCACTGCGAAACTAAACGTTTTATACCCATATGTTATGTATAGGTTATGAAGGGGCGACCTGTGGCGACGTCAAGTATTTAATAAATGTACCTAACTTTACCATATGTTAGTATATTTAAGAAAGAAAAATACTTCAAGAAAGCGTATATAATTTGAACGTAGCGGGATGTCCAAGCGCTCTGACCATTAAGCCATACGTTCTCATCAAGCTACGTCGAAATTTCTTCGAAGTGTGGAATAACAATTATGACTAATAATTGTTTATTTAATAATAAGCCTTTATTCAGTAATTACAACCTTTTTTAATTATATATTTCACTTAGTTTGTACGATTTGTGATTTGCTTAAGGTCTGTAAATCTATTTGCCAATTGGCAAAGGCCTCCTCCAACCTTTTCCACTCCCGTCTATTGCTTGCAACTCTGTGCCATGTTTTTCCTGCCACTTGTCTTATGTCATCTTCCCATCGTCTTGGTGGACTGCCCTTTTTTCTTTTTCCTTCTCTGGGGTACCATTGTGTAACCAATTTGCTCCATTTATCCTTGCCTCTGATTGTGTGTCCCGCCCATCTCCATTTAAGTCTCTTGATGCATAGGACTACATCATTTGCCTTTGTTCTGCATCTGATGGTGTGGCTTCTTATCTTATCTGATTTCCTCACTCCATGCATACTCCTTTCCATTGCCAGTTGACAGGATTTTAATTTATTTTTGATTAACTCTGTAGTAACATGGCCCATGTTTGGCACCCATATGTTAAAATAGGCAATATGGAAGTATTGAAAAGTTTCCCTTTGATTGACAGTGGCAAGGTTTTGTCCTTCATAATCTCCTTCATGTTCCAATATCTTCTCCAACCGCTTGCGATTCTTCTTTCTATTTCTTTGATTATATTATCTACTGGTGATATCAATTGCCCCAGATACACATACTCGTTCGAATAAGTGATATCAGTGTCTCCCACTTTTATTGGATCCTTCACTCCGTTTGTTATTAATTTTGTTTTCTCTGGGTTAAGTTTGAGTCCCACTTTCCTGCTTTCTCTTGCAATATCATTCAACACGCCCTGTAGATTTTGGGGTTTAGATATTAGCACGATATCGTCCGCGAATCTCAGGTGAGTTAGTTTACGACCATCAATGTTGATACCCTGGTCTTTCCAATCAAAGCCTCTAAAGATGGTCTCCAGTACGGCTGAGAATAATATTGGAGACAGAGGGTCCCCTTGTCTGACGCCTCTCTAGATCCTAAAGTGAGCCCCTTTCCTTTCTAGCTGGATGCAAGCAGTGCTGTGTTCATACACGTTACGGATTAGTCTTATATACTTTTGTTCGACACCTTGAGCTTTGAGAGATTCCCAGATGTTTTTGTGGAGTAGTGAGTCGAATGCTTTGCTATAATCCACGAATGCAAGGTAATATGTCAGTTTATATTCAGTACATTTCTCTAGGATTTGGCGCACGACGTGAATGTGGTCTATCACATAAAAGTTTTTGTGAAAACCCGCTTGTTCAATTGGTTGTTGTTCATCCAGCGTTTGTTCAATACGTTTTAATATTATTTTTGCAAAGAGTTTATAGATGTTGGACACTAAACTAATTGGGCGATAGTTGCCGATATTGAATTGGTCTCCCTTCTTGTATAATAAAACTATGTTGGATTTAGTCCATTGTTGTGGGATAATTTCAGTCCTTATTATATAGTTAAATAAATCAGTGAAGACAGGTGCTAAGACTGACTTTGTTCCCTTAATTACATCGTTACTAATGCCGTCTGGCCCTAGTGCTTTTTCTTTCCTTAGCATATCTATAGCATGCTCAACTTCAGTTAGCAGTATGGTGGCAGTATGGTGGTAGTAATTGTTTATTTAATTATTAATAATTTATTACATATCACTCAGTGAACAACAAAAATGGTTACTTTCATAGTATAATAGATATACCGAAATTCCTTTTAATTTGCAATAAGAATGTATCCCTTGACCTATATATTTCTTTATATGTAGAATAATTAAGGAAAAAATAGCAACGTTTTCGGACTACTATCTAAGAGAACCAGAACACGTTAATTAAGCTTCTGGCTTTTGTATCACTTCTTTCTTCTAAACATAATAAATGTTTATTATTTTTTCGTATGTATTATATAATCTTATCAATTACTTTGTTTCACTCTATTCTCTACTTAGAACACTTTGTGTTTGGTTTGATGGTTCACTTCCGGTAAAACCATTAAATCAAAAAATAAATAAATCAGCTTCACGCTGTTCTCGCACAGAGGAGGGCAGGCAGAGGGATCCCAGTGTTAAGACGCCACCGTTCCGTTCCCCACTGTCCACCGAGTTCTAGATGCATTGTCGTATTGGGTGGTGGAACTCAACGCCGCGCTTTGCCTCGATACCAGAATGAAGACATGAATATATACGAGTATTCCCGTATATTTAAACAATTATTTTGTAAAAATTGTAATGTAAAGTGAAATAGGCTAGTGGTAGCGCAGCGGCACGAAGTGTGACTGTAAAACCGACTGGTTGTGGGTTCGATCCCCACTCGAAGAGATGAAATATTTACTTAAATTTATATTTCCATTTCTTCGCTCTGGTGTCGGGCCTAAGCGCGGCGTTGAGTTCCGCCACTCAACACACAATGCCTCCAGAATTCGGCAGAAAGTGGGGAACGGAGTGTCTTAGCCACCGCATACAGTTAAAGCGCTGTATAAGACAGGCTTAGTTACATATGCACATACTCGTATATTATACTCACTAGCATTCGCCCATGGTTTCTCCTCTGTGGTCAAATGGAATCGAGCTGCATGTTTTATAAGTGCATGCAACTCTTCAGCCTTATAACATTAGTATAGAAGTATAGTATACTAATTTGAAACAATTTTGGTATTCACTTACTATATGAGTTATTCAAACTGGCAAAAGTTCCGTCCAAAGCTATTCGACCTTGTTTCTCAAATAAGCTCGTGTTGCTTCGTCAACTTTGAATCGGGTCAAGTGTCTTTTTGGATTCTAAATAGAATATATCAAACTTAAATTTGTCTCTTTGGATTTATTTTGTATAACATATCATTATGTGTTATATAAATAGAATGCTGATAAAATTTATTAATGGTAGATCACGGGCGTATCTAGAAATGTTGTTTTTTAATTTTTCAGGGCAACTTTTTGTTAGTTAAATCATTGGGATGGGCACAAGAATTCTGGGGTGTACACGGTCCATCCGTCCCTCCCCTATTCTTATGTGTTATTCCACACATATTAAAGAAAAATACTTTTTTTAGAAAACATATTAAAATTTGAGGCTTTGAGCCAGACCTCTTGGAAACCGTCCGATCTCTTTGACCACTTAAGCGTATGCTCAGTAGATTTAGTTTAAAATTTATGATTTTTTTTGCATTTTATTTTATTTTACAAAGAATCGTAAATAAAAATAATTTGTTATAAATAGTGTTATGCTTTCTGATAAAATGAAGTCTTATTAGAAGGTTTGCTAATTTTGTATAAGGAAGGAAGAAGTTCATAAAAACGCTCTCAAAGTGTTTGGTCTTTTGATCGCACTTTTGTTTTACCTTTAATAATATTATTTAAATAAAAACAAATATATTAATTAAATTTTATTGACTCAGTTATATTAATAGAATTAGAAGGTCGCCCGTTGCTCTGTTTAACTAACCCATTTAGGATATATTTGCTTTAACTCTCTGATGCGAAGTAGGTGTGATATAATTACGTTAGTGAATGTAAATGTTTAGTAAATGTAAGTGTGGGACTTGATAAATATGCAGAGTATTAGGAAGGCATGGAAAACAAAGTGATTTGACACTCTTCTCTCCCCTTTCTATGTTTATAAATTGGCCTTGGGTAAGAATGATGGATGATGATGGTACCTAACGTTTGTTTATTTAAGTTGTAGACGTGTGAATATCGGCTTAAAAATATATCTTAAGAAAAATATATTTTCTATATATTTCTACTACATTTCTTAGGATAAATTTATTAGCAACTTTTTTTTGAGTAATAAAAACACTATAAAAACTAAAACCTAGCTCAATTTTATTATACCCACATATATATACACACATACATAGGTATTTCAGGTCTTACTCGTGTTTTATTATTCACATGATTTTATTCATTCAGCAATAAAAGGTTCCCTCGGTCAAAGCCTATTTATTTATATACTAGTATAAAGTACATTCGGATTCTGTCCAGTCTAGTCGCCAAGTCTCGCGCGAATCGATTCCCTCCTCCCATTTTAGGGGGTAAGTCAATATTCTGAGGCTGTAAGTGGGTTGCCTAATCTTGTATAGTTAAGTTGAAAAGGGACTAAGTGAAGAACACTTTAAGCATTTCGCTATGTACCCATGGCTTTTATTGCTCCTTTGATACTATAATTTTTTAACTTGAAAAGGTTTTTTATGTAACACGTTTTAGCTTTTTTTTTTGGTTTCACGCTGTATCCCTCACATAAGAGGATGGGGAACGTTGTTTTAAGACACTCAGTTCTCAGTATGACACTACAATTCTCACTTTTCGCCATATTCTGGAGGCATTTCGTGTTGAATATCGGAATTCAACGCCGTGCTTTATCTTGGAACGAGAGCGAGGAAACGAAAATATAAATATTTTTTATAATTTTAAAGTGTTATTCCACACTTAGGAAATAAATAAGTATTTTTCTAAATGAGAACGAAAATATAAAGTTTATAATTTCCTCGAATGGAAATCGAACACCCAACTTGTCAAGTTTACAGTGGCATACTTGTCCCTGCGCCACGACTTTCCTCAACAAATCTTATGCTTGTAATTGTTTAAACGATTTTTTTGTATGTTAAAATTACGATTAACCAAATAAGTAAAAAATCAGCTTCACGCTGTATCCCGCACATGGCATGGTAGGTAGAGGGAACCTAGTGTTATGACACTCTGTTCACTCAGTACTTTCCAGTTGTTGTTTGTTGAATTCTGGTGGCATTGCGTGTTGAGTGGCGGAACTTAACGCCGCGCTTTGCCTCGACACCAGAGCGAAGAAATGAAAATATAAATGTAAATAAATATTTCATTTCCTCAAGTGGGGGTCCAATCAACAACTAGTCTATTTTACAGTCAATTTATGTCAATGTGCCACGACTGGCCTCAAGAAAAATTATTAAAGTTATATATTCTAGTTATTTTACTAAATTATACAGATGGTTGCTTATTATAAATTATATTCTTTATTTTAGTATGAAAATAACATAATAATAAATGGTAAAATACGACCTTTCTTCGCAATTGTTGCCCCCAGAAATAAGGGTCGTGCGAAAGAAACAATATATAGCTGGGTTTATTTTTGGTCCGCAAGGCCTTATTTATTAGAATCGAGATAAAAATTTGTTTGATATTTCTACGGTATATTTCTTTTTGGATATATATATATATATATGTATAGGTAGCTGCGTAAGGGATTTTTAGGCGAAATTAGGGAGTGTAGTGTAGTTTTAGTTGGTATTCATATAATAAAACAGTAAAAATATTTTGTCTGTACGTATACTAATATAGAAAATTTTGACTACAATGGAAAGAAGGACACTTACTTCTGTCTGTATGTATGATCACGCGTCTCTCCGAAAGTACTGTAAGTAATCGATTTACTCAAAACTTTCTTCAATGGCTTTGTTTTAACTCAGCATAACATTTAAAGTTTGTTTCATCAAAATCGTTTCTTTAAAAAAAAATGTCGTCATTTGAATGAACTCAAGGTAAGATCATAGTACAAACAATAAAGTAAACAAAATTGAATCATTGGTGAAGTTTACCTTCATAAATCATAAAAAAATCCAAAGAATCCTTATAGAACTTACGATAATGTAGTAAGAAAATCATTTTAGAAGTGATTATACGTGTCAGTCAATTCTGTTTATTAAATCAATAATCATGTAGTTTAAGCGGGCGAAGCCGCGGGCTGGCCCCTAGTTTTAAATATATATTTTTAAACGACATCATATATATAGATATACTATGCTAGTTTAAAAATGATGGTTCGTCACAATCACAAATTACACTTTGAATGAAGATTAAGAATACATTGAGATTCTATACTCACACATTGTGTGTGAGTTTCCAAAAACATATTAAATTAGAAGAACGTGGAAGCGTTCTCTGATTATAGCAAAAATATAATAAATAAATTATTGCAATTTACTGAATACAATATTAATCATTATAATCTATGCATATACCTAATGAAAATTTTATCCGGTCGTTGTTCGCACGTGGAAGGTACATGAGAAAAACTATTTAATAAGAAAACATAAAAAAAATAACGTATCGGGATTTGAACTTGCGCCTCTTTGAAAACCGACCAACATTACTATTCACATAAGTAAGTAAATAATTGTGTAGTTCCAGCCAGCGAAGCCGAGAACTTTTCGCTAGTTTAAAATTTTATTGTATCCGTCATCTGTCTTAATTCGGCGGAAAGTTGGGGGACGGAGTTTTGAGGCACTAGGACCCACAAAGTTTCCTCTGCCTACCCTTCTATATGCAGGATACAGCGTGATGCTGATCTGTCTTCTGTCATCTATCACAATTTTTGTATATAGTAGTATCTACTGTTCCTATAAGTAGTGACCATAAATGCTTGCTATGATGTTTCGACTTGCCAACAGCCGGTCCACACGCCTAATTACAAACATCGTTCATTCCTGACCTTTTTGGACTAAGATAAATGTCCTTTCTGAGCACTTTAGATTAATTAGTTAAGAGCGTACGTAAAACCTCCTATTCGGATGTATTGGTTGTAATTTTTTTTAATCTCATATTTTATCTTATTTTTTTTACCCGACTACGGCGTAGCAATTTATGTTATGATTGTTAATGTGTTAGACCTTGTGCTGTAATTGTGTAGGTGCTTCTATATTTTTATGATTTTATAAGTGTAAATTCTGATTATTTATAATTTTAAGAATTAACGTAGTCAGTAGTTAGTTTTTGTAATTTTTTTTAGCGAATTTTTATCTATTCTTTTATTAGTTTAGGAGACCCGAAACACTATTTTTTTATTTCAAATTAATTCAGAGCCATATGCTCTGAATTGATCTAAAATGTAATTATCATAAGATAAAATCTCTGTAATACATGTATGGCGTATAACACCCACCCCCAGGGTATTGTAGGTTTAGTGTCCATTCGAGTAATGATTTTTGTTCATTTCCTCGCCCTGAGACGAAGTTCGGTAGTAGGTAGGTACCGCCTTACTCGCTAGCATTAGCGTATTTAAAGTTAGTAGTAGATATTTTCTGGTAGTGCCTTTGAAGAGCATGTTTTTGAACAGTACTGTTTTGAGCAGTATGTAAAATTTCTGGATTGGCATCAGAGTTTTCTACGGTGGGCACGGCCCACTTAGGTCCCCCCTTCCTACGCACATGCTCGCTAGATTTCGAATTTTGTTGACAAGTGGACAACGGAGTGTCATGACACGAGGCTCTGTCTGCGTCTCTTACTCTCTTACTATACACATTATTAAATATTTGCGGTGAATAGCAAATATTTAATAATGTGTATAATATTAAATAAAATAAATTAACAAAAAATCAAACGAAATCTAATACATAAATAAGCGAAATAGGCATTTGTTTACATTCTGCTTACTAATAAGAATCCCCAGATAAGAGGAAAATAAATTTTCATGTTAAATTACGTAATATATATCTCGAGAACATGGAGTCGAGGAAGCTGGCACCAACGACGAAGTGGGCGTCACTACAGCTATGTAATTTCCATCAATGTCGCGTCGTGTCTATTCAAATCCATTCAAAGAACACATAATGGAGTGCGAATTGAGATATGCTTGCTTTATAATATACGAAGTTGTTATCTTTTCCTATTTATTGTATATGTTTGATTTTTGATTCTCCATATTAGATCGCCACCATGTCGCAGATTACAAGTGTGATGTTGGAAAGTAATGATCGTTGGTTTGATATGTTTTGTTTAGAAAAATAATAAAATTAAACAATAAAAGATCTTTTCTGATCTGTTTTAACATTCTTTTGTTTATTATTTTTTAAATAATTAAAAAGATTGATATTTTTTTCCGCTTCTGATTCAGTAGGATAGGCAGAATCTGGTAACCTATTATTAAGACACTCCGCTCCCCATTTCGTTGAATGAGAATCGTACCCACGACCTGTCGCGTTTACAGTTTCACGCTTATGCCACTGTGCCACGACTGGCCTCAAAAATTAAATATAAAGAAAATGAATTTGGTTTTACGATATCATAAACGTTATGAAGAGGGTTCTTACACCGCCTCCTTTCTCGTTATTTAAGAGGTTTAAGGTCAAGGTTCATTGATTCTTTGTGCCGCAATCACTTTCGTGATTACGACTTTTCATCTGCTGTTAAATTTGAGTTTTGGATATAATGAGGTTGTAAAATTGTACTGTAATTTGCTTCTTTTGGGTATTTTTTTGTTTATATCTGTTTAATATTCTTTATTTTTTTAAAATTTTCAACTTGTACCTCACAAATCGTCGGTAAAAGGAACCTAGTGGTAAAGTACAATTCGTGACACCGCCTGTTGAGTGGCGACTCAATATCGTACTTTATCGAGAGCAATAAAATAGAAATTAATAAACGCTCCAAGAGAAGCGCCTAATCCAGAGAAGAGGTGTGGGGACATCTGACCGTATCTGACCATATATCCCTAGTTTTCAATTTTCGGTTAATTTTAAAGAAATCGCGTTTAGGATATCTAGCCACGAACAGAAATCTTCCCTCGAATGGAAATCAAACCCATAACCATCCAGGCATATCCTAAGTACATTTATTTATTTATTTATTTATTTATTTATATGGATCTCCAACTGTCGTACATATTGGTTTACATTACATACATTCTTAGGATATACTTATGCTATTATGTACAACTGATTATAGGAGAACACATCATTCATACATATAGATAATATATTAAAAAAAATATAACCACGCACTACAACCAACAGGAGAATAAAATGAAAATTTCATTAAACCATAAAGCGAGGCGTTTTAGAAGGGTTTCATCTCAAATCGATAACAATGAGAAAGGGAAGTATAAGGGAAGTCGTTTACTGGTAAACTTTGTTCGAGTATTTTGTGAATGCCTTTCATGTAATATTTCTGGATTAAACTCTTTAACGGGATTTACGGAGGCGTCAGCTGGATCAACATTGAACATTGTTAATGTAATTTCTCTTTATGTATATTGGGTATTTCTTTTGTTTTTTTTTATAATATGTAAAGAAAGATGAAGAACGAGGCCAATAGCGACACAGGGTCACAAGTGTGTGACTGTAAACGCGACTGGTCGTGGATTCGATCCCCGCTTAAGAAAATTAAATATTTATTTAAATGTTTATTTTCATTTTTTTCGCTCGGGTATCGAGGCAAAGTACGACGTTGAGTTCCATCACTTAAAACGCTACGCCTCCTCGGGATTCGGCGGAGAATGAGAAATAGAGTGTCTGAACACTAGGTTCTCTGTACCTACCCTTCTGTGTACGGGATACAGCGTGAAATTGATTATTAAATACTGATTTCGTAAAAGTTGATCGTATATTTAGGGTAAAAAAAAATATTAATGTAGTGTTGTTAATATGTATCTTTATGATGGATACATTTATAGAAACTGAAGAAAAAAAAAACAGAAATTTCAAATAAAAAAGAATCTATATCTACATTTGCATAGATAAACAATTTCGACGTAATCACGTAATATACAAAGGATTAGAGGTTACGTGCGCGTAAAAATACGTAACTCCACGCGATGAGCTGACGAATCGGACGGCGCGCGCTCCCAACGGCTATCAAATTAAAATTAAATCCGCGTCGACGATTGGTCGACGGGCGCCGAGGGCGAGGGCGAGGGGAGGGGAGGGGAGGGGATGGGAGGGGGGGGGGGTTACGGAGCGCGATCAATACGCCAAGTTACGTAAGCCGGCGCCTCTACGCCTCTACGGTCTACACCTCTACGCACTCTTGATGTTGAAATGATAGGGGAATGGGTGTAAATGAACTTTATTTTTTTTAATATTCTTTGGAGGCCGTCGTGGTACAGCGTTGGGCTGTGAACGCAACGGTTGTGGGTTCGATTCCCACTCGGAAAAAAGGATTAATGGATTATATTTGGATTTTTTTTATTGACCCGCTCTGGTGGGTACGGTTTAGAGAATTTGGGAATCTGATCGAAATATGTGGGAAAAAGCGCTGCTTTTTTATTTAATTTTTAATATTTTTTAGCCTTTATTTAATTTCGTTTTTCATTATAATCTCTAATGAAATAATAAAATTATATTCTAAGCATTGAAGTGTGTAATATTCTAACAAATATTAAATTATATTACCGGGTTCTGTTAGTATAGGATTCATAATTAATGTATTTATTAGGACATGATGGTGGAGAGAAACGATTATGTGATTAGATGGTCGGAAGTGGTATTATTACAATATATATAATTATCCTGTATGTTTAAATATGTATATAGTATAACTCATTAATCTTTTTATAATGAAATATTTATTTTTCATCAGCTTCACGCTATATCACGCATTTAGTAGGGAATCTGGTGTTAAAACACTCCGTTCCCCACTTTCCGTTGATTTTTCGATTAAATTGCGAAACACAATGCCAAGCTTTTGCCTTGGTGTCACAGGGCTCATATATTTTTTTTAAATCTTTTTTCTTTTTTATTTGCAAAAAAATTATAAATTATATATAAGTATTAATATAAGATTTTCGAATAACATTTCAAAATCAGATGCTCTCAGTGCCGCGTCGTGTCTTCTATTTAATTTATGACTTTTGCGATCGTCTCCTTTGTGCTGGTGCTGTAAGGTTGTTTCACGATCCTATTCAGATTTATTACTTAAACTGAGATGAAACTAGATCACCGTAGTGCCTGCAATACTTTGTTGTTTATATTCTGTTTTATATTACAACTAGACAATGTAAGAAAGTAGTTGTAGTGTGTTTTTTTTTATAGTTTTCAAGTATTTACTTAATACTTATTTAGAAAACGTATAAAATTTGAACATAGCGGGACTCGAACCCGTGTCTCCTGGAAACCGACCAGATGTTAAAAGTAATTACTTAATTTTAATTGTCTCTTTTTGTTTGGTGTCGTGGCGTATCCCGTAAATAGCAGGGAAGGTGGGGTGAACCTGGGAACCTAGTGTTTACACAGTCCTTCCTATCAAGACACTTCTATTTTAAGCCGAATTATTATTAATAAACCGAATGGCGGAACTCAACGCCGTGCTTTGCTTCGTTACCAGAGCGAGGAAATAAAATTATTTAAAATAAAAATTAAATTAGCTTCACGCTGTATCCCGCACACAGCAGGGTAGGCAGAGGGAACCTAGTGTTAAGACACTCCGTTCCCCACTTTCTGCCGAATTCTGGAGGCATTGCGTGTTGAGTGGCAGAACTCAACGCCGCGCTTAACCTCGACACCAGAGCGAAGAAATGGAAATATAAATTTAAGTAAATATTTCATCTCCTCGAGTGGGAATCGAACCCAGAACCAGTCGCTTTTGCAGT
>JAATLQ010037107.1:0-35673 GCA_013421005.1 Heliconius erato x Heliconius himera | reverse complement strand
GCAAAAAATCTCAAATATAAAAATAAATTCTTTTGTAAGCATATTACACAGACAATTTATTATTAAAACATTCACCTTTATGAGGCTTAGATTTTTTTTACAAAAAGAACATAACACAGAGTCATTTCTCGCGTGACATTTATAATTTAACGCAATCTCAAATGCGGATATGACGTGTCGTATATTTCCTTTGTTTCCCGTTCAGTATGTATTTATATTCGCTTTTATTTTTATATTTTTCAGGTATAAATAATATTTTCTTAATTTTAACTTAAAAAAAAGATAGCTAGAATGAAAATACACTCCATTTCTATTCTCCGATCAATTTTTTAAACTGCCTGTTAAGTGACGGAATACAACGCTGCGTTTTGTCTTGTTAACAGAGCGAGGATATAATAATAATTAATTCCATCGAGTGGAAATCGTATACACAACCGTCGCGCTTACAGTCAGCTAAGTCTTAATAATATTTTCATTTTATTATCTAAATACAAAAATATATTTTTTCGGAAACGGCCCGTTTCCATTAAATACTCCCTAACGAGTTCAGTAAGTCGATAAAAGACTTTTGTGCCTTGTCAATTATTTTGCTCCAGTTCGGCGGCTGCGATATTGTTCTTATAAAAGACATTTGTGATTTGAAATGGGAAATTGCTTTTTTTTTAAACGTCCAATAAATACGAATTTTGTTTTACTTATCATTACATTTGATTACTATAAAAATATTTTATTTACAATTTATTTTATACTGTATTTAGATTAATATTTACTATTATTTTTCTTACTTTTTCAAAAAATGGACTATCCAACTCAAACAGATCTTTATTCAATTCGAATTAATAGTTCCTAAGTAAACCATGTTTAACCAAACTGACGCTTTATAATAATAGTAGAAAAGTAAATGATAGTGAGGCCGGTCGTGGCGCAGCGGCACGAGGTGTGCCTGCAAAACCGACTGGTTCTGGGTTCGATTCCCACTCGAGGAGATGAAATATTTACTTAAATTTATATTTCCATTTCTTCGCTCTGGTGTCGAGGTTAAGCGCGGCGTTGAGTTCTGCCCCTCAACACGCAATGCCTCCAGAATTCGGCAGAAAGTGGGGAACGGAGTGTCTTAACACTAGGTTCCCTCTGCCTACCCTGCTGTGTGCGGGATACAGCGTGAAGTAAAGATAATGTACCCATGCTTGCTAAATACATATCATCATATGACTTCAAAAGAAGTATCTTAATGAGAACGGAATAGCTTAACCGTAGGTTCCCAGGTTCCTTCTGCCTAGCCTGCTCTGTGCAGGGTACAACGTGAAACTAAAAAAAAATAAAACTGAATTTAACTAAATTATAGTTACATATATGGATGTTGATACATAGCAATGTTCTTTGAAGGAAAATATCTTGATATATCCTACTATATTTATATTTCGCTTATATAACTTCTATTCTCAGATATTCCAAATATTTGCTTAGTCCGCGCACAATAGACGGCATACCTCCCAAACCTACTTCTAAGTTACCTCTAAGTGAATTAAATGGAGTGCGAATTACGCTTCATTATACCCTATAGCGTTAAGTCAGTTGAATCTTGTTGGCGTGTTTGAGCAACTATCGATTCTTAATCTTAGATGAGCCTTCTAGCTTGGCAGATCTTGAAGAATTTGTAAGTATCATTTGATGATATTAACGCCTCAGTAGGGTATTCGGACGTATATAATTTAGCAAAATATGTAAATATTTATAAGCTTCACGCTGTATCCCGCAAACAGCAGTGTAGGCAGAGGGAACCTAGTGTCAAGACACTCCGTTCCCCACTTTCTGCCGAATTCTGGAGGCATTGCGTGTTTAGTGGCAGAACTCAACGCCGCGCTTTGCCTCGACACCGGAGTGAAGAAATGGAAATATAATATAAATTTATAAATATAATATTTTCTTGGTGTCAGATCAGATATAATATGTTCTTGGTCTTTCATTAAGGACTTGCAGTTCTTTGTTAGTTCTTTGTTGTGTAAATTTATAAGAAAATTGATCTCATAGGATTTATATAGAATCTTTCATTAAACGCTTCCTATCTTTAAATTAAAATCAAACAATGTGTTCGTGAGATATCATTAATAAGATTTGTTATCAGGATGGATTAGACGCTCTTGGATTAAATTAAATTCGTCAATTTTGGTTGTAAATGGATACGTGACCATTTATCCAGTAATGGCCTTATCATTGAAGATGATTTTCCGGTGAAAATTAGAAAATTAAAATATTAATGAATAATAAATAATATAATATACTAAATTAATTAATGGGAACAGAGTGTCTCAGATTCCCAGATTAAGATTCCGTCTGCGTATCTACAACGATAGTGTGAATCTATAATAATATCCTTGATCCATCGTAACCTCTTATTTGGTTCACACGTTTTCATTTTATTCTCTCGTATGATATGAGGTCCGCGAATCAAAACGCATTCTCTAATTTAATCAGAAAGTGAAGAACGAAGTGTTTTGACTCTAGGCTCAATCTGACTCTTGTTGTATGAAAATATGTTGTTGTATGTAACGTATTTAATATTGTAAAAATATTTGTTCATGTCACTATCTGAAGTACCGTTTTTTAAACCGTTTAAGCGCAATTTAAATTACAATTTTTCGTGACAATTAATTTTCCAAATGATTATAATTGCTTGTTACGAGGTGATTTGGCAACGACCCAAAGGAGGTCCTCGAAGTTTTTACTTAACTACCATCATCAAATTGTCTTGTCTTGTTAATTTTATTAATTAAAAAAATATTAGGCCAGTCGTGGCGCAGCGGCACAAAGTATGACTGTAAACCGACTGGTTGTGGGTTCGATCCCCAGTCGAGGAGATGAAATATATACTTAAATTTATATTTCCATTTTTTTAGCTCTGGTACCGAGGCAAAGCGGGGTTGAGTTTTGCCACTTAACACGTAATGCCTCTAGAATTCGGCAGAAAGTGGGGAACGGAGTGTCTTAACACGAAGTTCTCTCTGCCTACCCTGCTGTGTGCGGGATACAGCGTGAAGCTGATTTGATTTAAAAAAAAATTAAGTACGATACGTTTCGAAGGAATAGTTATTCGAAGACTTTTCCATTGGCATTAAAGAATGGATCAATGTAAAGAAATAAACATACAAAAGAAAGTCATAGTATTGGTTATAATTAGATAATTAGAAGTCTTTTTTTTTCTATTATTACTATAATTTAATTTTATAACATGTAATGATCCTCGTTTTTATTTTCTTCTATTTAATACTTGAGTAAGCTTCTTATCTACTTTGAGTTGTGTTGAGTAAATTCTAATCTCTTTTTTGTTTCCTAAAGCGATTAAAATTTTTATTACAAAGAAATTTTAATTTTCAGATATGTCATGAAACTGCCAACTTTGCAGTATTCGTTTTATATCATATTTTTGGAAATGATTAATGAGCGCTTAGTTTTTAACGCAGTTATTACTGAGATTAGCGTGTTAAAACAAACTAAAATAGAAGTGTGTGGGATGTGTGTAGTGTCTCGTTTTAATAAAATAAATCACTTTCTCTATATTTTTTTCTTCTCAGCTCTACGCTGTATTCCGCATACAGCAAGGTAGGCAGAGATAACTTGTCACAATGTCACACCCGGTCCCCACTTTCCGTAAATCTTTTGAGGTATTGCATTTTGAATGCGGAATTTAACGCGGCGCTTTGCCTTGGTATCAGAGCCAAGAAATGAAAATATAAACAAATAACAATTCATTCCCCCGAGCGGGAATCGAGCCTACAATCGTCACGTTTACAATAACACTCTTGTGCCCCTCCACAACTACGAACTATGTATTTTATTTTGAAGGAAAAGTTTCATATATACTAACTATATTTATTTTATATATAATTTATTTAGTCGTTGTAAATATTTAAAGTAGGTACCTATCGTATTCATGGAAATTAGGCAATTTGTTGCTTCGGCAGTCTTTTCGGAATTTTGTCAAAAGCTGTATTTATATATGAGGCCAGTCGTGGCGCAGGGGCACTAAGTGTGATTGTAAAATCGACTGGTTGTGGGTTCGATCCCCACTCGGGGAAATGAAATATTTACTTAAATTTATATTTCTATTTCTTCGCTTTGGTGTCGAGGACAAGCGCGGCGTTGAGTTCTGCCACTCAACACGCAATGCCTCCAGAATTCGGCCAGAAAGTGGAGAACGGGGTGTCTTAACATTAGGTTCCCTCTGTCTATTCTGCAGTGTGCGGGATACAGCGTGAAGCTGAAGCTGTATTTATATATGAGGACGGTTGTGGCGCAGAGGCACAAAGTGTGACTGTAAAATCGAGCGGTTGTGGGTTCGATCCCACTCGAGGAAGTGAAATATTTATTTACATTTATATTTTCATTTCTTCGCTCTGCTATCTGCACAAGAATTGGCTTATATTAAAAATATCTGATAACTTATATATACCTAGTTTGCTTTTACCAAATTTTGTGGGAAATTCAAATTCTCTTTTACAGAAAGATACGAGTTTGTAAATAACAATTGATATAAATGGTGTAACTTTTATAATGGTTTCCAGTAGCGCGCCACCGTTAGTGCAAAGTTTTGAGTAACCGACTTTGTTTCAGGGCTGTAATGACTTTACCACCTATTCATTATAGAAAATTCGATGTTGCCTAAATTGAAATAGTTCAATGTGACTTTTGAGCTTGATTACATTTGAAAGGTTAGTGTCTATTTATAGAATAGAAGTCTGATTCTATTATTATAGAGTATAGACTTATGTATGTGTTTTTACTTGATTTTTTTACTATTGTGTGTACACATTCTTATGTGTATGAAGAAAAAAAGATTTGTTTAATTTACTTTGTGGAATAAGTGGTACTGGTGGTACTTACTTTGTGGAATAATGGTACTTTAGAAAATGACATATAATTTTAATTGCTTTAATTACCTATATAGTGTTTTTTCACGCTGTATACTACACATAGCGGGGAAGTAGAGCGTTTTGGGAACCTAACGTCAAGACATTGTCGATCCTATTAATACTTTTCGTTCCTTCTATTCCCCACTTTCCACCGAATTCTGGAAGCATTGCGTATTGCTTCGGTACCAGAGCGTTGAAATTAAAATATTAAATATTTAATTTCCTCGAGGGGAGTCGAACCCACCATCTATCGCGCCTATATAGATAACGAAAGAAATCCGTCGCCCACCATTCTATATGTACTATATATGCATGTATAGTGAAACGGTTCTGTTCACTTTAACATGCACTATAACAAATAGAGTGCCTTTTTGGGTAGAACAAAACTGTATATTCCATTTTGTTGCGGGAACCATGAAACGTGAGTGGAAAAGTTGGCATCGGACCAGCTTTTGAATTTAATTCTATAAGTTGTCTGTATAATTTATCGTCGGCGCTCATTGAAATCTGCAATTTCTGAACATTTGCACTCAACAGTGCAATAATGTGGAAGTCTTTGTTGTATTATTGCAATTTTTTTTTAATATTGTTTTTAGATATTTTTTTTATAACATACTATATATAAATTCACGTTTTTACGCACAGCGGTTATGGCTGTGCGTGCGACTTACCTCAGTCAGTCAGGTACATGTCCTTTTATATATATAGATTTTGTTGTTATTTTTTTAATATTGACAAATGAGACATTTAAAATATAGCGTTCATAGCATGACTGAAAAACACTACATTTCTTATTTAGATTAAGCAACACGATATTGTTGATGTAGAATTAATTAAGAAAAATTAAAGCACATTTTTATTAGTAATATTTTTAGATTTCTGATTTCTTCTTACTTTTATGAGATTTTATCTCGAATAATCGCATAAATAATTAAAATAATAAAACAAGTCGCTTTGTCCGTCTCCTCAATTCAGACTTACGAAGTCAACAATATTATTTGATTTAAAGCTTTTATACAGTTGGAATACTCGAAGGAAGACTGTTGAGTGGACAAACAAAAGCTGAGAGTTCCCTATCTCAGTGAATTTATACAAGTTCGATAAATAAAGTAAAAGCGGTTGTTTTTAGTTTTATTTCAATACTAAAGTAGGTAATATTTACTTAAATTTATATTTCCATTTCTTTGCTCTGGTGTCGAGGCAAAGCGCGGCGTTGAGTTCTGCCACTCAACACGCAATACCTCCAGAATCCGGCAGAAAGTGGGGAACGGAGTGTTTTAACACTAGGTTTCCTCTGCCTACCCTGCTGTGTGCGGGATACAGCGTGAAGCGGACTAAAGTAGGTAGTATTAAGATAAAATGAAAGAGTTGACGTTTATAATTTCTTGACACCTCTTCCCAGCAAATCCGCCTTTTATAAAAAAATACTCGTTTATATAAAAATTGCTTGAAAAAAATATATTATAATTAGCACATATTTGTCAATGTCCCAGGGTATAAAGGACCTAGTGTTCAGACACTCCGTTCTTCCCATGAATAACAAACCTGGAATCGACACGTGACGTTAGAGGCTGCACAAACAAATTGACATGTCACAAAGCACATCACCTATTATGCCAAATTGCGACGGTTTCTCTTTTTACTCTAGTAACATATTGCTTTCAATAACGTTGGCCTCTAGTGTTGATGGAGGTAACGCGTTTTGTCAATAAATAATGGAACACCTAAGAAGTCGGTTCTAACGAGGAATTTCTTGTCATACTCTTATCTGTAAGTCAAATGAGCTTCACGCTGTATCCCGCACACAGCAGGGTAGGCAAAGGGAACCTAATGTTAAGACACTCCGTTCCCCACTGATATCTTTAGATGTATATAAAATATATATGTACGTATATAAAACTCTTCAACAAAGTACAGACCAAATTAATGAACAAAAATTTGGTATGTATGTAGTTAAGGGAGTGTATGGGTGCTCCCATACACTCTTTTATAGAGAAATTCTAAATAATCCTGTGGGAAGAACGAGATTTTTTTACGTCTTTACGTCCAGTGCGTGTGATGATCAGAGATGAGAGAGGTATACACTGTATTTTGGAGAAGGAGTTATCTTTTAAATCGATATTGAAATATTTGTTGGGAAAATCGAATATACTATTTTATAATATACAATTAGTCGTTTGTTTAAGTTGGCTACCAAGAGGCGCAGGTTCGAGTCCATCTACAAAAATAATTTTCTATCATTATAAAACAACACTTTAAAAAATATTAAAAACAAATAGTAAATGTCGGTCGATTTTCATTTTAACAGTTTAATGTTTTTCACAAGCCTATATTGGCCTTTGCTCTTATATGTTTATTCTGTCGTATTTTCCACTTGTTACATCTCCTTTTATAACATAGCCACTTAAATGTCACTTTATTTTTAATTCTTATTAAGTGATTAACTTAGTTACAAATATATCTTATATATTTCTATGGGCGCGTGTGGTTCAACACGAGATGGTTGTGGTTTCGAAACCCGCTCCGGGTAGTGATTGGTTCTATTAAAATTTATTTTTAATTCTTCTGTCTGTTACTTACATAATACACAGCCTTAAGTTAGACAGCGCGGCGCTACAATACACAGTTTCTCAGAATTAAGAAGAAGTAATTTTTTTTCTGCGTTTTGCTGCCGTAATAGTTAAGTAGAGAACACTTCTCTGCTTAACTATTTGAAAAAGATACGTAAACAATAAATATATATATCTATTAATTTAATCAAGTATAAAATAGCCGTAGCGACTTTGTGGCGCAGTAGCGCACACTTGCGACTGTAAACGCGACGGTTATGGTTCGATTTCCACTCGAGGGAATGAAAAAAATAATAATAATGCGTAATACTACTTAAAATTAAATCAGCTTCACGCTGTATCCCGCACACTGCAGAGTAGGCAGAGGGACTTAGTGTTACACTCCGTTCCCCACTTTCTGCCGAATTCTGGCGGCATTGCGTGTAGAGTGGCAGAATTCAACGCCACACTTGTCTTCGACACCAGACCGAAAAAATGGAAATATAAATTTAAGTAAAAATTTCATCTCCTCTAATGGGGATCGAACCCACAACCAAACAGTTTTACAGTAACACTTTGTGCCCCTACGCCACGACTGGCCTCAAATACTACTTGAAACAAAAAAAAATAAAATGCGAAGTAAGTTATCAGCAGACTTATTTCAAATAACTTTTAAAATTAAAAATGAAACTTATAATTTCCTACAGTTAGCGAAGAAACTATTAATAGATACATCTCTTTGAGGAATGCTTCGTGTGGATTCGTTTTGCTGTAATTACTCTCGTACCCAATACCTCGACAATAGAATCTGTTGAAGTAATACCAGCAAGTATCTTTTGTTACACCTTTTAGAACCACTTTTCTCTAATATGAGTATATTTATTTATAGTCGATGTATTCTTTATTGTGTTGCTCGTTAAGAGCTAAGTGCCTTTTTTAAATGAAGACCAAAGTGATGGTTCATCTTTACTTTGCTTGGGTTTTTGGTGTGGAGTGTATTTTTTTTTAATTTAGCCTCAAACTGTATACCCCACATCTGCAGAATAGGCAGAGGGAACCTGGGAACCTAGTGTTAAGGCGCTCCGTTCCCATTAAGACATTTCTGTCCCTCCTCCGTCCCTCTTTAAGCGATTTGAACTCAATTATGTCTTGTGCGTCATGATGTTAATTTTATTATAGACATACGTCGGTTCAAGGTTTCCAACTAATTCTGCACATTTCAATTAATCTTTCTATTTTCATCTAGAAAAATCGTTTTTTCGTCTAATTTTGCATCAAAGATCAAACTCAGTACTGCCATCCCAATCATACATAACCTGCAACTTCACCACTAATAATGTGACGTGATGTATGAATTTAGCTAAAAAAACAGAACGTATTGACTTAACACTGTGTTTTGTCTGTTTATTCAACCATATACGTTAGATATGTAATATAATAGATATGTTTTTTTCCATACTGTGGCTTAAGACTAATTTTAAATTATTGGCTTACAATGTCTTTCAGTATCAGATGCTTTAAGTATTTTTTTTTAATAATAATCGGTGAACATTCAAGGCCGTCGTGGTGCAGGAGCACAAGGTGTGACTGAAACGCGACAGTTGTGGGTTCTATTGATCTTCATTTGAATGAATTAATATTGACTAGTATTTTCATTTCTTCGCACTGGTACCAAGGCAAAAGCGCGGCGTTGAGTTCCGCTACTCAACACGCAATACCTCGAGAAGATGGCTATAAGTGGGAAACCACTGCCTTACCCAGCTATATGCGGGATACAGCGTGAAACCGTATTTTAGTAACATAGCCCATGTTACGTGCAGAAAATAAACACGCTAACTACGTCGCGATACCGACGACATTATTTATTCATAACATCTGCACGGAACGGTCGTAAATTCTACATCTAGACCATTAGGTTTTATGTCAGAAACTTCATAGCTGGTCTAGCTGCGGTCGTAGAGCATTTGTAGCTAATTAATACTGGAGTAGCGACAATGTTGCCATGTCGTTGTAATATAACTAACTAGCTACAGTACAGGCGTCGAGTCGTGGCCGCCCTCAAGTTGGTTGGAGATGGTTGCGCATAGTATTTTTTTTAGTTATTTATTTATCAGCTTCACGCTGTATCCCGCACGCAGCAGGGTAGGCAGAGGAAACTTAGTGTTAAGACACTCCGTTCCCCACTTTCTGCCGAATTCTGGAGGCATTGCGTGTTGAGGGGCAGAACTCAACGCCGCGCTTAACCTCGACACCAGAGCGAAGAAATGGAAATATAAATTTAAGTAAATATTTCATCTCCTCGCGTGGGGATCGAACCCACAACCAGTCGATTTTGCAGTCACACCTCGTGCCGCTGCGCCACGACTGGCCTCAACAATTTCAATTCAATTTTTTTTTACTTTCGATTATATTCTTCCTTAGTATACAATGCGGTTAGGAAGTCTAACTTCATTGTTGCCACTACTCGTCGACCGCACTTTGTTGTTTGTTCTCTCTTCGGTCTATTCCAAGCACGTTTGATATCCGCCTTCACTGTAATTTTAGTTGGCAGTAATAATTGACGAAACGTGCTTCCGATAAAGAAAATTATTTGTGTCGTATATAATAATAATATTAGCTAATTTGGTACGTTTTTGTCAAAATATTTTGGTAATTCCGATTAAATAATCAATATATACTGTTGAGTATTTAGCTTAAAATATCCATTTAGCTTAGAGCTTTTTACCGATAAAATATCTGCCCTAACTTAGCTTTACGCTGTATCCCTAGCGGGATAGCGATACCTCTTTCGCATCGCCCACTGTCATCAACGTCTTCTCCATGCCCTCCGGGGTCAGTATCTTTGATACTTGATAGTGTGTTTTCGAAGGTCAACCGAGGTTTTCTTTATCTCTTTTACCTCTCATTTTTCTTTCATTTTTTTGCCATTCTTTCATCACTCATTCGTTCGACGTACCCAAACCAGCTGAGCACGTTCGTCTTCATTCTCACCGTGATATCCTCGCAAGTACCTGAAATTCTGTATCTCTTTATTGCGGATCAACTAAGCTGACTCCGCATATCCTACGGAGAGATCGTATTTCCACAGTATTCATCTTTCTTTCATTGTTCTATAATACCCATGTTTCGCTGCCGTATAACAGAGTCGGTACCAACACTGCATTGTGTACGGCCAAACGCGCAGCTGTGCTGACGTTTCGCCGTCTCATCAATGCAGCTAAGGGACCATTAACCCTGTTGCCGGTAGTAATGCGCTTTTCCGTGTCAATCTCGTATCTTCCATCTCTACTGAACATACTTCCCAAAAATAATTTCTTACCTGTGTTTCACATTAAGTGCGGATTCAGTTTTTTTATTTGTGTTTTACGAACTATGAATATGTATTTACATAATTTTATATAATAAATAATAATTAATATAATTTTATCATCAACCTTATATAATTTTATATAATTGTAGGGGTATTGCACAATACTTAATATTGTTCATAAACAACATTGGTAAACACACTAAATCAGCGTCCTACATTTATTCGCTACAAATACAATTGTGTAATTATTTTCCACTATTGTTTTGTAGCGTATAAATAACCAAATTAAATATCTAATAAAAGAGTTGATTATAAAGTCTCGCATCACTAACATCGTCCCGCTGCTATACTCCACATAATTATATGAGGCCAGTCGTGGCGTAGCGGCACGAAGTGTGACTGTAAAACTGACTGGTTGTGGGCTCGATCCCCACTCGAGGAGATGAAATATTTACTTAAATTTATATTTCCATTTCTTCGCTCTGGTGTCGAGGTTAAGCGCGGCGTTGAGTTCTGCCGCCAACACGCAATGCCTCTTGAATTCGGCAGAAAGTGGGAAACGGAGTGTCTTAACACTAGGTTCCCTCTGCCTACCCAGCTGTGAGCGGGATACAGCGTGAAGCTGATTTATAATTTAAAATTATTAATTTTCTATATCATACATATTTTTAGATCTCTTATCTAGATTCAATACTCTTGTATAACCTAAGGTAGATGACTACCGCTTAGTAATGTTATAAATGATGCCGTTTTATGAGCACAGCTTAGCTCTAAGAGACTTATTTATGACAGTCTTTAAGACCTTTACGGAGTGCTGCGATAAAACTACCATTTCTTATATAGTTCTGTAGTTATTATACCTACGTTTACTGACTTTTCGTTATATTTTCTTAGATGTTTTTTTTTTTCTTTTAGTGTTTTGTGAATCTCATATATTTGGTGGGGAGAGTGCAGTTTTGAATCCTCGAGATGGTAATTTTCTCAAATTTGGATTAAGTTGGATTGAAATAAATTCGGCACCATTGTCTTTCTCGTTTCTATACTAAATTCTTATCATAAATAAATTTTGCGCTAAGTATGAGAATTACATTTTGAAATGTAAATGTAACTGGAAATAATTAAATAAAAGATTTAGATATTTCTGAAAAGCTCGAAGGTTGTTTTAATAATAATATTTTTCTTCCCGCACAACAGGGTAGGCATAGGGAACGTAGGAACCTAGTGTTAGGGCACTCCGTTCCCATTAAGACACTTTCGTTTCCCACTTTCCGCTGAATTCTGCAGGCATTGCGTGTTGAGTCAACAACTCAACGCCTCTTTTACATTTGCCTCGTTACTGGAATCGAACCCACAAACTGTCGCGTTTTCAGTCGTACGCGTGTTAGCCACGACTAGCTTCAAATTATTTTATTTCCTTTTTTTGTTTTGTATTAAAATATTATACTTAATTGAATCCACCCTTTCCCTTTCCTTCTTTTATATAAAAAATAAATTAAATTGCTTGTCGCTTTTTAAATTTATTAAAGTAATCCAATAAGACGTTAGCTTCGAAAAATCGTTATCATAAATTTAATTAAGATTTTTCATCTTGAAAAGATTGTGCTGGATATTTTTCGTTTAATATTTAATGACGATTCGTCCTTCGCCGAGAGTTTTCGGGTTATGTCTAAATTTAGAAATATAAAATTGGGACCCAATTCGTTGGACAGGGTACCCGCGCCGGGTGAAATGCAAATTAAACATTATCGCTATGGAGGGGTTTATATCGCTTATGGTGCATAAACAAATGTTCGTATAGGGTAATTTTAAAAGGTTATTTTATCTTATTTTATTTAAGCTTCACGCTGGCAGAGGGAACTTTGTGTTAAGACACTCCGTTCTCCAAACCGTCCTCTTGATGCCAGAGCTCGAGTGGACTGTGGATTGAATCAAACCCACAACCAGTCGCGTTTACAGTCACACTTTGTGCCACTGCGCCACGACTGGTCTCAATAATTGAAAGATTACATTTCGGATGTAATGTTGCGGTTATACCTATATTTGTATACTAATATAAAGCTTCAGTAAAATATCGATAAGTATCTTTAGTTTCCATTTTACTTAAAATTAACTCAATTCTGTATTTAGATATAGGTATTATATATAAAACCAGTCGTGGTGCAAGGGCACAAGGAGAGAGGTTGTGGGTTCGATTCCCACTCGAGTAAATGAAACATTGAACATTTTCATTTCTTCGCTCTGGTGCCGCATAGCGCGGCGATGATTTCCGCCACTCAACACACAATGCCTCTAGAATTTAGGGGAAAATGAAGAATCCGTTTTCCATGAGTGTTAATGGAAATGGAGTGTCTTAACACTAACTTCCCAGGTTCCACGAAGAAAAAAATCTATATTACAATATATTTATTGCCTATCTTGTATTATAACTAAATTAAAAGATAAAGTAAAAACCTCCTACTCTACATAATTCACTGCCTCATATCAAACACTACCACTATCCACTAAAATCCTAACATAATATAAAACTAAGGGAAATAAAACGCGCATAATGTTCGAGAAGGTAGGTATGTATGAGTAAGTATAAGTGAAATGTGGCAAGTCAATAAAGCAGGCAGTAAACTGCGGCGGGGGTTGCGCGTTTAGCTGACCTTTTAATGGCTTTCGAACTACCCCTGTGGCCAATACCTCTAACCGCCCCCCTTCTCTCTCTCTCTCTCTCTCTCTCTCTCTCTCTCTCTCTCTCTCTCTCTGTCTCTCATATAAATGTCTTTCTAGGTGACGGTATTAAAATATATACCTACAAGCATGTCTATAGTCGTTTGCACTGAGGTTTTGGTGTTGGGTAATTAAATCTTTTTATCTTACTAATATTATAAATGCGAAAATTTTGAATTACGAGGATGGATGTCAGTTCCACTTTCGCGCAAAAACTACTGAAAGGCTTTGGTTAAACTTTTACAGTAATGTAGCTTACACATCAGAATAACACATAGGCTATAATTTATGTAAACATTTCATATAATTTGGCTATAATATAGCAATAAGTTTACGAGAGCGAAGCCGCGGTTGAGTCGCTAGTAATATTTATACATGATTAATTATGAATTAATAATATTTGACATTTTTTCACTCTGGTAACGAGGCTAAAGCGCGGCGCCGAGTTTCACCACTCAAAGTTCAAACACTCGTTGCAAAGTGGAGTACGGAAGTGTTTTAATGGAAACGGAATATCTTAACACTGGTTTCCCTAGTCTTCCAGGTTCCCACGTTCCCTGCCTACTGCAAATGAAATAGATTTTTCACACAGAATGAAATTTCACTCAATCGCTGTAAGTTCAATGATATGAAATGGTGAAAATTTATTACGGCCTGCGTAATTTACTTGTATCGTGTAATATTATTACATAAATAGTAGACGTGCTCTTGTGTAGTAGCGAAGGCAGTAAATGTAGCCGTTACGGCGTTTATCGGCGTCTTTACGACGCGAACTGGAGATCAATTCGTTGAGCGTATTTTATTGGTGTTGCAGACGAGACGTCGTCTTAATATTTGTATCAGATATTGTTCTAGGTATACTACTGAATATTTTAACATTGATATTGCTATAGATGGTGCAAAGCACGCAGCAGTTGTGGATTTGATCCGCACTATAGAGAAGAATTATTATATTTCTTCGCTATGGCGCAAAGGCAAGTCAGGCGTTTAGCTTCCCCACTCAAAACGCATTTTCCCGAAAAATTCAGCAGAAAGTGGGGAACAGAGTGCCTTAAATCTTTCGTTCCGTTCCTTCTGCCTATCCTCCTATATGTGGGATTACTGGGTAAATCTCTTTTTTTTTCTATATCTTAAAATGTAATATAGTAATTTTTTTTTTAAAGCTTCTCCGGGGGCTGACTATGGAAGCTCAAAGACTGAACTGACAGTTTTTCTTCTTTTTCATCCCAAAAACTTGCAAAATTTTGCTTGTGATATACGAATACAATTGATGTATAATTTTAGACATGATATTAACACTAAAGAAAGATCTTTTAAAATAATAAATAGTTGTATTTCACGTTTGTCTGTTGGAAAATTTAAAAATAAGGCAAAATATGACAACTCGTTTAGCGTAATTACTAACCAAGATAAATTGGGCTTGGCTGTTACAGTGGGCTAATTTATCAGCGTCTCAAAGCGTCGCAATTAAGAATGTAAAAATTTACATGAATATATTATTAATATGGAAACTGAATGTATGTATGTATAACTAGAGGCCTCCCGCGACTTCGTCCGCGTGGAAACCCTATGATAACGTAACAATATTATCAACATAAGAAATATGGTAACTAAGTATTGCAAAGCTCTAATCATAGGTCTATTGGTAGCTACTGCAGTATGCTCCTATAAACTATATTTAACGATTTTTTTCCTTCAGCATAAACATGCAGATTTTTCGCTTTGAAAACACGTGAGCAAGCCACATAGAGCTGCCCATGAGAAAAACATGGCGTGTCCAAATGTAGGTCTGCTACCTTCAAGATTTGACCCTGAGATCACGCATTCAGTTTTCAGAAGCGATAAATGTATCTATTTTCAATTAGGAATCAATCCCGCGGGAACTCCGGGATAAAAAGTAGCCTATATGTTATTCTGGGTCTTCAGCTACCTACATACCAAATTTCATCGTAATCAGTTCAGTAGTATTTGCGTGAAAGAGTAACAAACATCCATACATACTCACAAACTTTCGCATTTATAATATTAGTAGGATTTATGTATGTACCTATACACATAATATAAGTTCTTTGCGTTATAATGTTTTATGAAACAAAATTGGCGTTGGTCGATGCTGTCATGATGCTGTCGTGGTGCATCTGACCGAAAGGGGAATTGTTACAGTTTATTTAGTTTCATTTCTTATTTTCCTGGTGTACCAAGCGCGGCGTTAAGCTCAACGCAAAATAAGTTTCAAGAATACTTAATGTTTTGAAAAGGCGGTAAGTTGCTAACGGAGTGCCTTTGCTTTGCTAGGTTCCTCCCGTCTAAAATGGAAAAAAACAATACTGACGATCGTTTTTGGTACAAATGCCGGTTTCTCAACTGCCGTTTCTCTAATAATTTTATTCTCTTTCGAAAAGTATTAAGAGATCATGACTCTTTATGTTAAAAATATATTCTGTTATAAACAGAAACTTATTTGAAACAAAAGAAGGTATTTTTACTAGAAAGTTATTTTTACACTTTACGTCAACTATTACAGAATAAATATGTTGTTGTTAACATACATTTTTTTGTTCTCCATACAGCGTGACATTGTGACAACGTGACAACGTGACGAAGTGATTTTGTGCTCAACTGGCACGCTCAGAACGCCACAATAAAAGAACAGGACAGATACACAGCTTCACGCTGTATCCCGCACACAGCAGGGTAGGCAGAGGGAATCTAGTGTGAAGACACTCTGTTCCCGGAGATTCTCCGTTACGGGCAGACATACATTTTGAAAATATTACTTTATATTACTTTAACATTTTTTTTCTTAGATACCATTTCATTATTTAACATTAAAACAATAATATTTAGTTGGGAATAAGTTATACTCCAAATTTCCAACGAATCCCCCAAGGTCTAAAGATGCTTGTTTTAAATTTAGCTTAGTGAAACGCTAGTCGTTTCAAAAGGTTTCCAAGTTGCGAACTAATTACACTCCATTAATTGAACCAACTACCCTTGATGAGCTTTGTAATAGATCTCGAAGGCTTTAGCGCTCCCCCCTTTCATCGGAGGCTCTCCTTGATGGAAAACGATCGACGGGACTGCGTTGTTTTACTTAGTGTGTAGTACGGGATAATTTATTATGTTTTATAGGTATATCTTATCTTATATTAATTTGAAAAGTTGTTATGGTGTAATTTTGTATGTGAAATTACATGGTTTTTGAAAAACAAATAGGTTATTTATAGGTAATTTTTTCATATAAGAATGCTTAAAGATTTAAGAAAGGTCATTCGTGGCGCAGGGGCTCAAAAGTGTGTTAACGCTTATCGCGTTATTATTAGGCCGTTGTGGGTTCGATTCCCATTCGACGAAATGAAATATTTAATATTGTCATTTCCTCGCTCTGGTAACGAAACATAGCACGGCATTGTGTTCCGACACTCAACACGCAATGTCTTCTCGGAAAATAGGGTCTTATGGGAACGGAGTGTCTTTACACTAGGTTCCCAGGTTCACTTTGCCTAGCCTGCTATGTGCAGGATAGAGCGTGAAGTGCTATCCTTTTTTATACATAAATTTATTTTATATTTATTATTCAAAGAAGCTTAAAATTTAAACTTCATATTTAACCTAGATATTTAAATTGGCATTTCATATAAAATTGACTTGAATATCTAAAGAATTGTTTGTCGTTGTCATATTTTTTTATAAAAATAGCACGTCTTTCTAACAAAAGTGTAGGTCCGTCCTCGTTGTGATACATATTTTATTCAAACGTCAACGCCCTCGTTGCCGCTTACTTTGTATAGCACTCACACGTATATTTTTCATATTTTATTCAATATCAGAGTTTATATTAGAATTTTGAATAGACAGCTATGTGGTGTTGCTTTTGTATATTTTTTTAATGGCAAAATGTGTTAAAAATCTTACAAAATCTCTTAGTAACGTCTCAAACAACAAGCCAGCTTGTGGCGTCAGAACGATAACGAAACCATCATATATAGGAATCTCCAAATCAAATCTAATCAGCTTCACGCTATATCCCGCACACAACAGGGTAGGCAGAGGGAACCCAGTGTTTAGACGCTCCATTCCCCACTTTCCGCCGAAATCTGGAGGCATTGCGTGTTAAGTGGTGGAACTCAACGTCGTGCTTTCCCTTGACATCAGAGCTAAGAAATGAAAATAAAAAATTAATTGAATATTTCTTGTCCTCGAGTGAGTGTGACTGCAAAATCGACTGGTTGTAGGTTTGATTCCCACTCGAGAACATGAAATATACGAATCTGAGTCCGGATGATTCGTATTGATTGTACACGGTTTATCCGGACGATAAATAAAAGCTGATAGCTACGGGCATTGCGCTTCCCGTCACAAAGCTCTTAAGTAAATAACGTATTTTCCGATACCAGCTACCCTTTCTCTATGAATAGGTAAATTTTAATATAATATTTAAAAGCTTGGATCATATATAAATAAAGAATATTTTAATTTAAATTCTCTAGATCCATTATAGTTTAGAACGGTATAAGGTTCATATTCTATTTAAAATCAAACATTTGAAAAAATATTAAAAGTATTTTCTTCGTCTTTGTTTGGTCAGCTGAGGTGTAGGTACAGTCTGTAAAGGCAAAATGGGGATATGGGGAACTGAGTGAGTTTCTTATTTATATCACTAAAGTTATATTACATATCCAGTTGACGCTGTCGTGGCGCAGTGACACAAGCGTGTGGGTTCTATTCCCACTCGGAGAAACGAATTACTATTTATCAATATTTTAATTTCGTTGCCCTAATAACAATGCAAAGCGCTTCATTGAGTTTTGCTACTCAACACGCTATGCCTCGAAAATTAGGCGGCAACTGGAAAAGGGAGTGTCTTAACACTAAGTTTCCTCTGCCTACCCTGCTCTATGTAAAAAATATATATTAACATTATATTAACAAAACCCAGTCGTGGCGCAGTGTGACTGTAAAACCAATTGGTTGTGGGTTCGATTCTCAACCGAGGAGATGAAATATTTACTTTAATTTATATTTCCATTTCTTCGCTCTGGTGTCGAGTCTCAATGCCTCCAGAATTCGGCAGAAAGTGGAGAACGGAGTGTCTTAACACTAGGTTCCCTCTACCTACCCTGCTATATGCGGGGGATACAGCATGAAGCTAATTTATTTTTTTTATTTTAATTTAATTTAACAAAAGCAATCAATTATTCAAATTTCTCCAAAAAGAGGCCATTTTGAAATAAATTTAATTACACCTCCAGACAAAAACTTGTAAAGGCCAGTCGAGTTAAGCTACAGTAACAAAGAGGCGGGGGACAAAGGCGTTTTTAATACGCCGCAATACCTCGACCCGTGTCAAGTGGGACTGAGGACACTGTTACTCTTGTCTTTTACCACGCTTTATCTTTTTTGCCAAAGTTAATTTTGCATCCGCGAAATTTTGCAATTGTAAAGAAAAAAAGATTTTTTTTCTATATATTTTTTTATTTTTTACTTCACGCTGTATTTGGCACATAGCAGATTAGGTAGACGGAACACCTAGGGGCTTAGGGTTGAGGCACTCTGTTCCCATTAAGACTCTTCCGTTATCCATTTTTCTGTTGAATTCTAAAGGCATTGGGTGTTAAGTGGCGTGGCTCGACACCAGAGCGATGAAATGAAAATGTTAAATATTTCATTTCCTCGTTTGGGAATCGAACTCACAACCTGTCTCGCTTGACTGGAAGCTCGTGCCCCTGCGCCGCGATTGGACTTCAAATTTTAATTTAATAAAAATTACACAACACTACCATATGTTTGACTATTGGATAAAATGACATATGAGTCGATATGGCATTGTGGTCAACGATTTTTACTCGATAATTGGTTATCTAATAACAATAAAACCACAAATACCAACAGAAAAAAATATTAACACTATGCTGATATAAGAGATTAATTGTGGCGCAGAGTCACAAGCGTTGTGGGTTCGATTCCCACTCGAGGAAATGAAATATTTACTGTTTTCATTTTTCTCGCTCTGGACTCTGGAACTCAACAAGCAATGCCTCCAAAATTCGGCGGCAAAGTGAGAAAAAGAGTGTCTTAACGCTGTGTTCCCTCTGTCTATCCCTGTTATCTGCGGGATACATTGTGAACCTAAATAAAAAAAGACAAAAAAGCTGATCTAATAGTTACATCTCTTATACAAGTGTCCAAGAGTGCTGGTACAATGTGCGGCACGCGGAACAAAGCTCAGCATTAAAGCGTGTCCCCGAGCGCGTCGATTGTGAAGTGATAGTGGAATGTTACTTTATATTCTATTTCTATGAAGCAACGTGAAACTTATCTCTATTATTATTATTTACAATAATAAATAATCAGCTTCTCGCTGTATCCCGCATACAGCAGGGTAGGCAGAGGGAACCTAGTGTTAAGACACTCCGTTCCCCACTTTCTGCTGAATTCTGGAGGCATTGCGTGTTAAGTGGCAGGACTCAGCGCCGCGCTTTGCCTCGAAACCAGAGCGAAGAAATGGAAATATAAATTTATTACAATAACAAATAAGTTGAAATGATTAAGAATAAAATATAGGTAAGTATATTATACACATTGTAAGCCGCTGTAGGTGTTTACTTTACAGCCAGGTCCAAAAATTTACTGTATATTTTTTAAAACAAACAAAACTATTGAAATTATGTAGGTATATCGACTAAAATCTATTATATAAATTGAAATCAATCCTACTATTAGATGAACTTTTTACTCATATTATTTGATAAATGATACAATATATTGATGATATTTGTTTCTTCAGTCTTGATAATGCAGACTGTCTGTTTGAAGTCATCGTGGCGCAGTGCCACAGGTTGTGTGTTCGATTACCAATCGATAAAATTAAATATATAATATTTGCGTTTCTTCGCTCTGGCAATAGAGAAAAGGGCGACATTGCGACGCTGCACCACTCTTTGCCTCGTTACCAGAGCGAGGTAATGAAAATATTAGATATTGTATTCCTGTGGGAGTCGAACCCACAACTGTCGCGTTGACAGTCTCACATTTGAGCTCCTGCGATACGACTGGCCTCTTCCTTCAAAATAAAACAGAAAATCGTACATAATTATGTACGGTTTATTTATGGTAAATAATTTTTTCATGCATTACAGATAAGCTAAAAAAAATCAAAACCATATTTTAATAAAAACAAAACTAATGAAAAATATTATTTAGTAATAGTTTAGAGTAAAAATAATTAATATATATTGTAGAGCTATCACATTTCTATCCGCTTTTCAGCTCCCCCAATACTTCCGTTTCCTCACGGTCAGCTAAACTGGGTCATGTCTTTAATACGAGAAATGAATACAGAATTACAGATATCGGCAAATGGCGGCTTTTGAGGTTCACATAATTGATGAATACCTTAGAAGAGTATACTCTTAGTACGATATTAACAGGAAATATAGAAATATGCTACTCGATTTAATGATTTGGGGGTGCTTTTTATTATAATTTTTGGTTTTTATTGAAAATGATACTTGTTTTGGATATTGTATGAGATATTAATCGAATGAACTGGTAGCGTGTATAAATTATAAAAATTATATATAATTATAGTTTCAATTATAGGTGGTGTTGTTTCCAAAATATATTAAATATTTGAAACGAAGTTTAGGACCGCAACCATTGTGGATTCGGTTCCCACTCGGGGAATGAGATTTTGAGTATTCTGTATATTGTCTTGAAAGGAGGTAAAGCGCGTCGTTAAGTTACGGTACTCAAGATGCATTGCCTCCAGAATTTAGAAAAACGTTCATGGGAACAGAGTGTCTTAACACAAGGTTCCCAGATTAACGCCTAAATTTGTGGGATACAGCGTGAAGCAAAAAAAAATGTGTCAGATTATTTTGTCTTTATTATATTTTTAATATTAATAATTTATTTATCTAAAAAGGTATATGCAATGTGCGTAGCATTAAAGCCTGTTTAAAAGGTTAACCCAATCAATAACACGAACGAACCAGAAGAGAATGAGATAGAAGACCCACACGCGGAGTGCTCATTAATCTCTCTTAAATTAGACCCATGTTAGAAACTCGGTTGACTCGTGACACTGGGGGAAATCTCGTATGTACTTGTACAGTACGGCCGACGAGTTGTGGCCGCTCTGAAATTACATGTTCTTTACATTCCTAAATTCAGCTCGGTCACCACTCGCCGACCGTACTGTAATATACATAATATGTATATTACAGTGCGGTTGATGAGTCGTGACCGCTACATATTATGTACAAATGTACGTTTGTGTGTAACAGTGAAAATGTTTATTTCATAGCAGTAAACGTTATGTTCATTAATCAAAGAAAAGTGCTTGGATACGTATCGTTGGTACGTTGTTTGAAATAATGATTTATGATGTGGTATACTAATTGTGGGTTATATAAATAAAACATTAAATTAGTATGCGATTTGCTTAATCGCAGCGTTGAGCTCCGCCATTCAACACGCTATGCCTCGAAAAATCCGCGGAATGTGAGGAACAGAGTGTCTTAACACCTACCCTGGTATATGCGGGATACTGCGTGAAGCTAAAAAAAAGTAAATATTTACTTATTATTCATTCTTATTTATCACAATTACAAATTGTTTAAAATTTATAACGCGGGATGCTTATGTACGACTTTCGAATATAATACGTAATGCCTTTTTATCTTTAAGTTTATCTAATAAAACATTATTTTCTGTAATGAATAACTGATTCAGAATATTCTTTTCTAAATGATAACTAAATAAAAAAAAAGCTTCACGCTGTATCCCGCACACTTCGTTCTCCACTTTCTGCCGAAATCTGGAGGCATTGCGTGTTAAGTGACAGAACTCAACGCCGCGCTTTGCCTCGACACCAGAGAGAAGAAATGGAAATATTAATTTAAGTAAATATTTTATCTCCTCGAGTGGGGATCGAATCCACCATCATCATCAGTCAATTTTACAGTGTGACTTTGTGCCGCTGCGCCACGACTGGCCTCTATTGATAACTAAATAAACAAAGGAAAATATATGTATATAGAAAAATATATGTTCTGTCTGTCGTGTAGCTACACATACAAGCGATATTCTCCAATACCGTTTACCCATTCATCTCTGTCACTCGCTTATCCGGACGGTGGGTAAGAGATAAAGGAATTGGGAATGATGATTCATACTGTATTCTTACTTATCATGTTATAACAAAAAGATTGTTCTTTTTTCTTTTCTTTTTTTTTAGTTTCATGCTGTGTGGCTGAGTAGGCAAAGGGAACGTAGTGTTAAGACACTCCGTTCCCCACTTTCTGCTGTTTTTTTAAAGGCATTGCGTGTTGAATGATGGAAGTCAATGCCGCGCTTTGCTTTGTTGCCAAATTAACATATTAATAAATAATAATTCAAATCACCGAGTTGGAATCGAATCCACTACCGTCGCGTTAACAGTCACACTGCGCGTTTGTGCCACTGCACCACGACGGGCTCACAAAAGCTTATTCCATTCGCGAAATGGTTTTACGTTTTTATTTTAATGGACAATGAAAATTAGAATAATAGGTTATAATAAGGTTACCTTTCATCTATTATTTCAATAAAGGAATATATTGTTCCCTTTGGAACAAAGAAATATACCAAAGGTTCATATGTTGAACTATTCTTTGTTAGAATTAACCTTTGAAGAATTTAGATAATAAAAAAAGTATTTTAAACTATTTGATTTTTTTTATAATATATTAAATCTATATTTTTTTTATATTATTTTAAAATATTTTATACTATTTCTTATTATTACAATTCTTTTTTTATTTGGAGCAGTTATGTAAATTTTTGTATAAGTTTATATATTCGTCCTTTATGGCATTGTATCTGGAATATTTTGCCCAAGTTAAAAGAGTTGTATTCAGAAGTCACGGTGTTAAAAAAATATTTGTTCTATTTATTTAATTAATTATAATATTTTTTTTACTGAAATGTTAATGTATCGAGACTAGTTAGATTTAACCAACTAACAATAGATTGTGATCTAATTTTGTATAACTTTTGATTAAATTAATACTAATAAGTATTTTTAGTTTTAGTTATTTAGGCTTGTCCTGTGTTTACTTTGCTGCATTACCAAAATTTAATAATTATTTTAGTTTAATAATTAGAAAACTTACAATTTTTTCCCATTTCATACGTATTGCACAACTGTATTTAACGGTCTATTGTAAAGAAAACCCGACGATCCATAAACCCTGCATTAATCCAAGTTAATCTGAACACGTCAGTGTTTGTCATTCGCGCGGGACACAGCGCTAATAGGATTAAGTGATAAAAAACGTGAGGCCAGTCGTGGCGCAGGGGCACAGAGTGTGGCTGTAGACACGACCGGTTGTGGGTTCGATCTGAACTCGAGGAAATGTTTATTTAAATTTATATTTCTGGTGTCGACGCAAAGCGCGGCGTTAATTTCCATCACTCAACACGCAATGCCTCCAAAATCCGGCGGAAAGTAAGGATTGGAGTATCTTAACGCTAGATTCTCTCTGCCTACCCGGCTGTGTGCGGGATACAGCGTGAAGCTGATGAAGCTGAGCTTTTGACGTAAATGATCTATAGCGAGATTCGTGATTTTGTGTTGTTATATATTTTTACGTTAATGTTGTATTAGAGATATGTAACTAAAATGTCAGTATATCTTGTTAAGTCAAGGAAGTATTGTGTTGATTTTCTTTCGAGAATGTTTGTTCGGAATTTAGGTTCCCGTTTTGGTTAAAATAAAGTTCCACCACTTTGTCCATGAAAATTAGAGGACGATGTGATATATTCTTATTTGTTTTATTTTGCCTACTTTGAAAATTGTTTATTACTGTTTATCTGTCTTATTGATGCCTTGCAATCTGTCTTATGAGGCCGGTCGTGGCGCAGTGGCACGAGGTGTGACTGCAAAACCGACTGGTTGTGGATTCGATCCCCACTCGAGGAGATGAAATATTTACTTAAATTTATATTTCCATTTCTTCGCTCTGGTGTCGAGGTTAAGCGCGGCGCTGAGTTCTGCCACTCAACACGCAATGCCTCCAGACTTCGGCAGAAAGTGGGGAACGGAGTGTCTTAACACTAGGTTCCCTCTGCCTACCCTGCTGTGTGCGGGATACAGCGTGAAGCTAATTAATTTTTTTTATTTTATCTGTCTTATTTGTCATATTATTTTAAATATCTCAATCTAAACGTTATAAAATCGAATGAAATTAGTTATAAATTATAAGAAGAGCACTCAATTCAAGAGGAATCATATCTTGCCACTTGACATATTCCAATGAAGAAATTACTCGATGCTGTGGTCGTGACAGCTTGTTATAACGCTGTACAGTACACTCGAAATATAAACATAGTAGGACTAATAATATTAATTTTAAATGTTAATAGAATAAAATATTTTATTTGTTATATTTTGAAACAGCTTCACGCTATATCCCGCACACAGCAGGGTAGGCAGAGGGAACCTAGTGTTAAGACACTCCGTTGGGACACTTTCTGGCGAATTCTGGCATTGCGTGCTGAATGGCAGAACTCAACGCCGCGCTTTAAACATTTAGAAATAATTTGATTAAAATTCAGATTAAATTATTTTTTTTATTTTTCTATTTGTTTACCTTTTAGGTACTGATTATAAGTTTTTATGTTTGACTTATCGTTTAGAATTACAGCTTTTACAGTTTTTTTAATAACATTGTCAAATTATATTGTTTTTGTTTGTAATTTTTAAATATTAACGAAAGAATTATAATTATATTTATTTCAAATTATTTAATGAATATCACAATGACATAACGACAAAATAGTTTTTACTGTTCTTAGGTATGTTTCTTGATTTCTAGACTACAAAGACAGTGTCATTGAACTCCACTGCATAGTTTCCTCTATATAACCTTCACCCTTTGTCAACAGAGCATCCTCGGCGAGTTCAACCGTGAGCAGGACGCGTTCATCAAGGGCCAGGATAAGGGCAACGGCGCCGCCGCCCCGCCCTGGGTGGGGGCGCCCAACGAGGCGGCGCTCAAGGAGGAGTGCCTGTCGTTGTCCACTGTAAGTTAGACTTTATGCCTAGATTAACTAAATCAATCAAAATTAAATCAGCTTCACGCTGTATCCCGCACGCAGCAGGGTAGGCAGAGAGAATATAGTTTTAAGACACTTCGTTCCCGTGGAGGCATTGCGTTTAACGCTGCGCTTTGCCTAGACACCAGAGCCTAGAAATGAAAATATAATTTTAAATAAACATTTTATTTCATCGATTGGGGGTCGAACCCAAAACCGGTCGATTTTACAGTCACACCCTGCGCCACGACTGGTCTCTTATTATTATGCCTAGATGTTATCACTAAAACCTATATTGTAGTGTGTTAGTAGTGGTTAAGCGTGTGTTACAAATTGAGATCTGAGAAAGTATAACTGTTGAATTTTTTACCATTGCCATTGGTAGCTTTATATTCATTTAATTCAAAAGTATTTTTAAAGTTTATTTTATCATATTTTTGTTCATTTTAAGCTAGAAATATGCATACATCATATATCATACATGCACAATAGTAGAGATATAGATGTTATGTCACTAAGTTTATTAAGTTAGATGGTTCCATAGAAATAATCAACAATACTACATGATATAAGTGACTTGTAATTATACCATTTGTTACCTTCAAATCAGCACTTTTTGCTATAAAATATATTTTTATTTTTTTACGGCCAATAGGCATCTATTTTGCCTACCTCGTATTTCGTTTCAACTATACTAAAAGTTTGAAATAGTACACTTTTTTTTAAATATATTATGTCCAAAAAAGTAAAAAAAATCTTATCCTTAACCCTTTTCATATCAGGACCGAAGGAACTTCGTGCGCGCCCCTCCCGCCGGCGTGGACTTCGACTTCGACTACAACAAGATGTACCCGGTGGCGGTCGCCATCATGAACGACGACCCGAATCTATCCACAATGCGTTTCGATCTTGTGCCCAAAGTGTGAGTTTTTTGTTTTCTAATTATATTATATACTATATTCATAGATGTTTCGCATACAGGGAATTAATTGGGGAACTAAAGTATCTTTATGGGACGCAATGCGTTAATACTAGGTTCCCAAGTTTCCTCTGTCTACCTCGCTGTGTGTTATACAGCGTGAAATAAAAAGAGAAGAAAATAAAATATTTAATTAGCGTTTGGTAAGAAGATAAAGTTTGGCGTTAAGTTCCGCAACTTGACATTAGGTTTCATCCGCGTATCATGCTATGATGATAAAATACTTTTTTTTATAATATAACTGAAAGTTTGTATGTGGTCATGTGAGGATTTGCTTACTTTACCCATATCATTAACATTACTATTAAGGGATTCATCAAATACCTAGTTTTTGAAACTACAAAAGTAATTGTAATTTTTTTGTTTGTCTTATTAAAAGTTAAAAATCCTTAGGTTTCTGTATTTATCTTATGTTCCGAAATATAACGTTCTAATTAAAATTTGAAATATTCTATTTAAGGTTTATAGCTTTTATGTTATGTTTTGAAATATTAACAAATTATCTATAACATTATTACAACAATGTTTCCAGTATAACAGAAGAGAACTTCTGGCGGAACTACTTCTACCGCGTGTCGCTGATCTGCCAGGCTAACGAGGCGGACGCGGCGGGCGGCCAGTCCAGCGCCGACGACTCGCAAGGTCAGAGACTCCTTCTGCTTGGTTAGATTTTACCTTAGACGGGAATAGAATCTGTGTACCTTTGTATCTAGTGGGTGGGTCTGACTCTCGGGGACAGGAGATGTTAGGTATTTACGGTAAAGGCTTTAAAGTAATTAATTAATTTTGCTATAGTTTTCTTAACCCACCTGTATATTCAATAACGTTGGATCTTATTGAGCTCTTAAAAAGAAAACTTATTTGGTAATTGCAACAGATAGATATCGAACCTGTTTAATTAAATAATTAATCTTTTATTTACGTCATTTTGTTCTATGGGCGTGTGTGATTGGAACGAAATTTAAAATAGATTTAACGAATGGCTATATATAATGTCATTTTATTCGTTCACATATTTTTCGGTATTTTCGAGAAAAATAACTAGTATATTTTAATATAGAATCACACAAACAAGAATTCTTATATTTTTGCAATTTCTATACTCCAGAGAAAGGAAAAGACAACTTCCTTTTTCCTTCTAAGTATTCAGGTAAAGGTTCCAACCAAGCATAAAGCCAAAGCTCGAGGGATTCTAAAATAACCTCAGCCTTAGGAATTTATTTATTTATTCTGTATCAAGAATCTTTTTATTTTGGAACTCGATACATATTTATATTGTATTGGGACTTGTATGTCAATATAGCCAAAGATTTATGTTTTGGAGATATACTACAAGTTTCCATTTCTTCGATTATTTTTTTAAATTTATAATTTAATTTTACTTAATTTCTGATAAATACTTAAAATTGGGTATTTTTAAGAATTCCTGAAATACTATATATAATATGAAGTAATAGATGCGTTTTAGGGGTATGCGAGTATATTTTGATAAAATCATCAATTCTATTAACATCTATTATTATTTGTACACGCCAAAAAAATAATTAAATACACTTTGCTAAATCCTATCATCTCATTTTTCGGCTAGATTGTATATGTTTTTGTTTTTTTTTCTTTATTTTTAATTTTTTGTTTTTATCATTTTACCTTCCTTTAGATATTAGTTCATCAAGCGAAGTAGGTAAAGAGAAACCGCCCCAGGATTCTATAGACGATGCCAAGAAACGAATTAAATCGTTAAAAGTTGATAGAGATAATGATGATGGTAAGAGTTTTTCGCCTCTCATATGAATTTAATTAAAAAATAAAATTAATATTTTTTGTACACGGCGTTGAGTTCCGCCACTCAACACGCGATTTCTTAAACTTCGATGGAAAATACCTGACAATAAGTTCTCTCTGTCTACAGTTTTATATACAGGATAGGCACATATAGAAAAAAAACATATTTTGGAAATATACGATGTTAAAAAATAATTTAGTAATTTAATAATATTTTTTTGATTGGATCAATTTTGGCGTGTTATAAAGTCATACTATTTCGATGGATATTGCGACTGTCTATATGCATATATTCAAAGAATACGGGTTCAATTCCCGTTAAGCGATTTTTTTTCAAAATTAGTAAAAAAATGTAAGGTACCTTCCGCACCCTTTTTATTTTTGTTGTCATAGTTATTTTGTCTTCATTTATTTTATTTATTTGCTAGTTTTATAATAATCTGATCGTTTCACTTCAATTCATATTTGACATAACATATGTATGTATCGTGGAAAATTTGAATTTATAAACAAATTAACCAACTTTGAGGAATACGTATTTACTAAGTAAGGCACGCTTATTTTATAAAAAAATCCAGCACATTAAATATCACAAAATGAAATAAATTTAAAGAGATGTCCACTATATTATGGTATATTTAAATTAAAAAAACCTATTTTATTATAAGACAAATAAAAAAATATATCGATTTAGTATATTTAATTTCTAACATAATAGGTGGATTATTTCTTATAACATATAAATATGGTCATATAAGGAATTTGAGGTGAATGAAACATGTCGACATTGAAAAAGTTAAAAATCAACTATGGTATTGCCAGATGAAAAAAATATCTGCGTAAAGTTACAAAAATATTCATTAACATTCCATGTATATCCTTTTGTAAAATCAAAAGGAATACAAATAAATATACATATATATATTAAAGGTATTTTTTTTCTTATTTTCGGAATGCAGCTTAAACCAGCACCGGACATCATGGAGCATCAAACACTGTACTAACGTAACACCACGGTCGCTTCACATACTATCCACTTACTTCAAAACTAATTTAGATCGATTCATTCTTTGACTATTATTTGGCCGAAGTTTATTGCCAGCTTTGGATAGTAAAAGGGGCACCGTAAGCGATGCTTGCTATAATATATTATCACTTAAAACTGTTTCAAATAATGCCATTACAGTATTATAATAATAATACAACATCATCTAAATATTACACACGAATGTGATTTCTAGTTTTGGCGTTAAAAATGAAAGTTTCACTGTTGATCTCTTCACATTTACTATATTATGTACGTTTATATAGATATATATTTATATATATTGTGTATGTATAAAAAAAAATTATGCCTCAACGCGGCCCCTTGTTTGATTTTGTCTAGAGTTTAAATCTGTCATATCCTCATTCTTGTTATATCGTGTGTCGTTTAATTGTTAAGACAATATATAACTTTCTAATACTATTATATAAATGTATATATATATGACATATTGTTTTCTTTCTATAGCTTAAATACAGATATCTGTGTTACGAGATAATTAGATATTTAGAAATATGGTCCTTTGTAGATTCTTTTTCAACGTGAATTTAACTATTATTCGAATATTATATGGAAAATTTCAATGTAAACTGAATGTTATATATATGCATAAGGAAATAAGATCATAAATATAATATGGTATAGCGTCACTGTTTCGTAGCTAACTGTCAGGTTTTAACATTGCTACTAAAGTCTCGTTTACTTTCGTCTTTTTTTAAAACAGCTTTATAAAGATTTTCGCTTTTTTTTAAATTGCTATTTTATCTTCGCTTTGTATTTCTCAAAGTTGGTTGTTTTTGTTTATCTTTTGGCCCGTTGTGTCTGTCGCGTAGCAATGTTGAAACTTCCATCACTGTGTTGTCAGAATTATCGATCGTTAAAATAAGAATTCCACTTTTAATAATTATCAAACCATTTGCATCGTTGATGTCTTCTTTGGTCGTTTAACATTAAAATTTGCTAAACTAAAGAAATAAACATTTTAATATTAATCAAAGAAAACATCAGAACTATCAAAATCTATTAATTATACTATATTTGTTACCAAAAAAGGCTCAACGATAAAATTTATTGGAGAAATAATAAAATAAAAAATATTTCAATAAATCTATATAGCCGCCACATATCACTTATGTGTGACAGTCAATTAAGCCAACTGCCGTCGTCCACACGCGTCTGACAACACAACTTTTATGATTGTTTACAAAAAAAATTAGATCCATTGTATGTCTATCCGTGTTTATAATGTTGCGTAGATTTAGTTGATATAAGATTATTAATGTTAACACACACCTGTAAAGGCCTAATCCTTCTAGTCTTTTCTTTTTTAAAACAAACAACTTTTTTAGCAATAATCTGTGGTTAATGTCTATAAAATTATTTATAGACATTGATGTTTCTTCAGATTTTTCGACTTTACACACCGATGGTCTTTTAATTTTTTAATTTAAATAATGGCCTAAGTGTTTTAGAAGTTATATAGCAAGTGATATGGTAGACATCAAATTTAAAAAAAAAATGTCTTCTTCCTAATGCTCAAAAGTAAAACACGAAAAAATGTTTTCAATTACGAAATTATCAAAAGATATATCTCTTAACAAAATGTTTTTTACCTAGCTTCCAAATATCATGTTATTTTCATAGTAAAATGGTTGATCCCCGCATAGTGACGGCATAGGTAACACTTTCTATCGTCAATATTTAAGAAAATGTTTAGTGAAATTATAACATTATAGTTATTAATGGCATTTATAGTTAGTTATTATGAATTGAAATAATTATATTATTCTAAAATAATATTGGTGTTGTTATTTTGTATCTGTAGTCGTAGCTTCTTATATTGCCCAATAATATTGATTCTAAATGTCTCGATTGAATAAAATACTATAATTAATTTATTGTACATATACAAATAGCGTTTACATATTTAAAATTCAAATTAACTAAAAATTACAAGTCGTTTTTTTTTTCTATAAACTATTTAAGTTTCTTCACTCAACTCATATAGTATTAATATTAATTACATAATATATTAAAATTGTTAGAATAAAAACATATCAATTTTGAAAGTTAACTGTAATAATTTTTTTTTTTTTATACAAAATTTCAAATAATTCAGCATCAATTTAAATTAAAATACGACACAAATACAATGAGATATACAAGTAAATGAAGACAAAATACCTATACTTTAGAAAGGTACAGAGTTATACATATATATTTATATTCAATACCTATCAATATTTATTACTATTACTAAAACTAATATTAAATTTACAGAACAATGGGAAAAGGAACTAGAAGCTGAACTAAACGAATACGAAGTGGTCGCAGAAAAAAATAATGATGATAAATGGGAGAAGGAATGTGAAGACCTGTTAAGTGATGACATAGACCTCAAGTAGACCCGAGAAGACCGGAAAAGACCAAGAGAGAATAGAGTAGACCGAAAATTAAAATAACTTTTTTTCATACTTATTCACTCTAAATATATTCCTTTTTTTATTATACGTGTATTAAGCGACATAAGCTGTCAATTATATGTAATTTTGTAAATATATTGTGTGATTGTAATATTTTTCTCAATGTAAAGTAGTCTAAACAATAGTTTAGTTTTAAAAAAATATAATAATATTTTTTTTAAATATTATTTGGTGTTTATTTAGTTTTTATATTTTAATTATGTATTTTGAAATGTAATACAGAAGTAAATCTCATGATGAGGTGAAATAATATTTTTTTAAATAGCGTTTAAGTTTGAACGACATATTATTTTGATTTATCTGGATCAAGTTTCAATATTATTGTAAAACTATAAAATAATATATCAATAAAAAAAACTTAGACTACTTTAACACTGATAGCTGTATTTTATAAATTCTAGCTTCAAATACTTTTTAAATATAGTCACATTTATTATTGCTAAAATTATATTAATAATAAATTGTTCTGTATAAGATATGATTATAATTCAAAAAACATTTAAAATATACGCTAGTATTTTAAATAAAATATTTTTTTTAATTTTGTTTTTTAATTATTATTATTATTAGTTTCCATAATTGTATACGAATTTGAATTGTATATTAACACAGTACAATTTTTGCATTCGTTGTTATTTTCTATTAAATTAAGACTAGTTCCTTTAAAATTTAATTTATGTTATTTTCAATAGATATTATGTTTATTTATGTGTATAAGTAAACATACATAAACATAAACGAAATAGGTATTTTTTTAGTTTTTATTTAAATGTCTATTTAAATTTTCTCCTTTCAAAAATGTATTATTGTGCGTATATTACTAAGGCTGTTTCATACTGCCATATTTTGGTGTTTATTGTTATAATATAAAAAAAAGTATTTAGTTTTCTACTACTAATATATCCAATATACATAAGCTGATAACGTCATTTAAATATTTATTTATTATAATATATTTAATTGTGTCACGTTTATGCTATAATTTTGTAATCCATAACTTGTTAAAATACATGATTTTTTTTAAAGTTATTAATGACGTCATCATGGCAGTTAATTGATTCCGTGCTCCCTCCCGGTGGTTGTGGGTTCTATTAACACACAGTGGTGGCGCAAAGGCAATGTAGTATCATTTTATCGTTTTGGTAACATCAAAATACGCGGCGTTGAATTCCGCCAATTAACACGCAATATCTTGAAAATTCGGTGGAAACGGATGGTCTTAACACTTGGTTCTGTCTTCATTGCTGTATGCGAGATAAAGCATAAAACTAACAATAAAAAAAATATATGAATTGATTATGCAACATTTTATATGTTAAAATATTTTTTGTAAAATGGCGTTATTATCTCATTATTATCATAGTAGTATAAAATTTCAAATAGTATATTTATAAGGCGTTTCAAGAGTTTTATAAATCTAAGGCAATTTGTTTACATTCCTCATATGTTTGCAATAAAGTGTTTATGGCGTTTATGACTTTTTTTTATTAAATACAAAAAATATATTATCTTAGATAGTAAAAAAGTTTTTTAAAGTTAATTAGCGTACAAAAATAAATATGATGGAAACTTTACTTATTAAATATTTCTCTTTCTTCGCTCTGGTGTGGAGGCAAAGCGCGGCGTTGAGTCCTGCCACTCAACACGTAATGCCTCCAGAATTCGGCAGAAAGTGGGGAACGGAGTGTCTTACACTAGATTCCCTCTGCCTACCCTGCTGTGTGCGGGATACAGCTTGAAGCTGATTTATTTTTATTTTATTAAATTGGTTTACTTTTAATAAATTTTATTCAGTATCTAAATGTTATTCCGCATTACTTTGCAAATAATTACTAGCCTAATGACTTTTCATTAAGAAATAATTAAAAAAATAATAATTTTGGGTGTTCCAAAAAATATAATACAAAAAGCTTAATATTTTATAGTAGTCTTTACTACTTTACACTTCGTTAAATGTCTTATGATTAAAATAAATTTAAAAAATTAAATCAGCTTCACGTTGTATACCGCAGGGTTGCCAGGCAGCCTTGTGTTAAGACACCCCGTTCCCCACTTTTCGTCGAATTCCGGCGGCATTGCGTGCTGAGTGGCTGTACTCAACGCCGCATTTTGCCTTAACACCAGAGCGAAGAAATGCAAATATAAATTTAAATAAATATTTAATTTCCTCGAGTGGCGACCGAACGCACAACCAGTCGCGTTTACAAATTCAAATTCAAATTTTGAATGTAGGAAGTAATAAATATGAATATAGGAAGTAATAAAAAGTATATATAGGAAATGATTAAAAGCCATCGTAGCGACGGGTGTTGTTTTAGCCCCACTCGAGAGGATAAATTATGAATTCCCTCGCTCTGGTAAACGCACGGCGTTAGGTTTCGCCTCTTATCATGCAATGGCAATGTGAAAAATAGTTTAGGACACAAAAAACTAGGGGGCAAAGTGGGAAACGGAATGTTTTAAAATCGTAAAATTGTAATAGATATAAAGTTAATAGATAATAAGTGAAATGTTTACAAAATGGAAACCTAAAAATACCTGGACTTTCTTAGGAATTAAATATCTTGATAATTATCTAGTCATAAGCCTTGTTTAAGTAATGACTGACTGATAATAACGAAAAAGTTAAAAAGAAGCACGGACCACGTGTCTGTAGTGTTTAGTTAAAATTATTAAAAACAAACCTACATGTTTTGTGTGACGTCATAGTTATACAGGGTGGAAGCGCCAGCGCTCCTTTTATGAGACAGCATATAGTACCACAACAGTTTAGACGTATATTTATTTTTTCATTTCACGATATTTATCCATACCTGTATTTCGTGTGACGCATAGATACCAATAACATAAACACATACTACTACTTTTGAGAAGGTAATTAAGCCCCTTAACAACACCTTATTCAATAACCAAAAATGGTCCTTTCAGCAAGACTCGGCACTGGGTCATAAAGCTGGATTCACCCAATCTTGGTTAGTAACGAACGTTCCGGAGATCATCATAGGCCGCTTGACACGATTATCTTTTAGTCAGACAGAACGCAGCGCCAAACACTACGGCTTCTACATACCTCTTTCGCCTCGTCCACTGTCATCAACCTCTTCATACATGCCCTCCAGGGGGTCCAGGGGGTCCTTATGCTTTTTACGTGACCTTCCTCCAGTATCTTTGATACTATGTTTTCGAAGGTCAACCGAGGTCTCCCCCTTACCAATTATCTTTTGGGTTCTCATTTATATCTACAGCACACCTATAGTGACTCTAACATGAGAAGCTCAGCTCAAGCAGCTCTCCCGGTCTTACAGTTTTTATTGTAACTGACTCAGTATACGGCTGCGCACTATCACCCGCGAGCTGATCGACAAACGGAGCGACACTCATACTGTTCCCTAATTTTAAAGCTGTAATATCTCCTCTGACGCAGGGGCACAAGCGTGTGAATGTAACGCGACGGGCATTCATTTATTCCGAGTTCCACTCACTCTTTCACTAGGTTCCCAGGTTCCCTCTGCCTATATTGCTATGTGCGAGATAAAAAGAGAAATTAGTTATCGTAAGGTTGATATTATAATAATAACTTTAATAATAATAACTTTATTTAAACACTTATATGGTATACAATAATTGGTTGAGGTACTGTCCTCTTAGATAGGTTACAAAATAGCCCGTGATAAAGAGAAACAGTGCCGTATCCCACGGGGATGATGAAAACAAGTGTTATTCTAATACAAGTTACAAGTCTTAATGTACCTTTATTATAACCTAATTATCTTTACAATTTTAAATATTTTTGTGAATGTATAGGATGTGTGTATTTGT